>RYFJ01004120.1:0-50525 GCA_003991445.1 Oryza meyeriana var. granulata | reverse complement strand
AGAGAGATCGACTAACAATCAACAGAATAAACGAGGCGTGCTAAAAAGGACTCAACTCTTAAGGAGTCAAAGCTGATGTTATAAGGAGAAATCTGGCGATTCTTGTTGGTGGTCAAACAGTTTCTGGGATATGAGTGCAGGGATGATGTTTTAGGTCATATTATGACGAATGCATGGAGTGTTGAGGATTCAAGATGGTGTCATGATCATGTTCCAGGAGAGAATTCGGAAGCCCAATGATCTTGCAGACAGATGCTCAGAATCGGCTGCATAGCATTGAGGTGGGATACGCCGATATTGATGTCCAGAACAAGGCCGATGACTGAAACAGGAATCAATTGATTCTTACCGAATCCGTCCAAGTCTGTCCAGGAGGATCGGTAATATAACTAACGAAATAGGCCTTGTGAGATTGTATTTACGGACTTTAGGATTGCTTAATGCGTGGTTTGGAAAAGCAAGGTGTTAGTGGAAGTGCATTGAAGGCATCTGTGGGTACTCATCATCGGCTCATAAGATGAAGTGGTGTTGAGAAGGTAGGTATTTTTGGCCGACAATTTGGAAGATTGCTTAGGTTATAAGGATGTCAAGATTGTCAGATAGTTTGGAAATACAGCAGGGCACGGCATCGCTATGAATCTATCAATTCAACGTGCCGTTCAGAGGATGGGGAATGATATGATCGGCAATTTTCCTCCATCAAGTAAGGACATAAGTATATGGCAGCAACAGATATTTCACCAAGTGGTAGAGGCGATCCTTTGGAAGGTCACGTCCAAAAGCGATCAAATTTGTCAAGGAGCATATCATTATCGGTTTGGATTCCGTCAGACGATACCTACTCTGATCAGGGTCTATCTGTTCTGAGAGTTCAACAGTTTGCTGCCAGTAGGAATCCTTAAATTCATCGCCTTATGATGCTCAGCCAATGGCAGCAGAAGCTTCCAAACAAGAGTTGATCCAGTTAATTAAGCGGAAAATGAATGAACACACACCCACTGGCGATGGCATTTACATTAGCCGATTCCACTATGGGCCTTCGGATGGCGGCCACGGGTCTACCGGTACCGCCGATCAGTTGGTATAATGGACATGAGGCGGTTTTAACCATGGAACTAACACGCTCTAGAAGACTTTCTTCAAGATCAATTGACGGCCGAATGAACTAATAACTTGATGGCAGATCGAATTGAAGATTAGCTCATAGAATCGGTAAGGAAGCGCTGGAAAAGAATCAAGGAGAATAAGGCTAGGGCAGCTCGGCATTAAACCAAAAAAGGTGTGAATAGTTCGTTTGCCGAGGGGATCTTGTGTGGAAGTTGATTTGGCCGTATTCGGGTAGAGATGATAAGTTCGGAAAATGGTCGCTCATTGGGAAGGGCCTTATCAGATTAATCGTGTGTGCCTGGTAACGATATAGTATTAAGAAGACTAGACGGGACGGAGTTTCTAAAGCACTTAATGGGAAATATCTTAAGAAATACTACCACTATGCGTTTGGATACCTCTTAAGTCAGTTTGATACAGCCGATTTCTAGCAACTTCGGAAGCCGCTGTTTTTAATACGTCGCCTAAAGACAGCGATAGTCAGTGATAGCCCCTGTTTAGATCAAAAAAGACAGAAAAATGAGTAGACTGGAAGAGATAAAGTAGCAGCCGCCGATCTGGTTACATGACAGCAGGAGGTGATCGGAATGTTCGGAAAATGTCACTTTTGTTTTTTTTTTTTTTTTTTTTTTTTTTTGTTATAAAGGGTTTAAGCTTTAACAAAAATTTGCGGATAGTTTAGATTGTCGCCAGACGGATTTGATCAATTTCATTGATGGCCCGGATATGTCTTCATCAGAGCCTGAATAACTTTTCAAGCTTTTGCGTCGATGGATTGACTTGGCGCACTGGCTGATGTGACTTTGTCTTGATCTTGATTAGGCTGCGGCAGGCCGATGAGCTGGATCTGTGTCTTCAAGATACTTGCGAACTTTTTCAAGTTCTCCAGCAAATCGGTTCCTTTCTTCATGTGATTTAGCTGGATGGAGTTCTTGAGGGACAAGCTGCCAGTCATCAGTTTCTTCTTTCTTTTGGGCTGAAGGCCGACTCGGGTTTGGATGTCTTGGGGCTTCTTCGTTGTCACACGATCGGCTATACGCTGTCTGAGCTTGATAAGTTTAAACCTATGGACTCCAGGTATGCTGCGGGGGTCAATGGCATCAACGAGCTCTTCGGGCAGATGGTGTTTCAAGTCTGAAAATCTGCTCGGATTGGCCCGCAATCTTTAGCCATGCATCTGATGGTTTTCCAGCCTGACTGATGATGCCTGTTAAAATATCGTGACATCGGCTGAAATGGACCGGTGTTAGAGGCTGCAGCTGTGGCTTGTGGCTTCTCCCTCCAGATATTGACCGATTGTCAGGAGAACAGTCGGCCAAGGACTGCAATTGGTATCCGAAAGGGTGATCAATAAGAGATTAGAAGCAAAGTCGAGCATGGACAAAGGTTACCTGAGGAAGGACGTCGAGATTCGGGTAAATCGCTTCGTAAGATAGTAGGTTGTTTTCAGAGGCCGATGTCAGCTGGTGAATAGAAGCAGTCTCTTGATGGTGGAGGACTTGTGCTGAAAGAGGGGAGTGGAGAATTATTCGGCTCGGCGCTTGGAAGGATGTCAGAAGAATGTTGAGGTTCTGGGCCGATAATTCAAGCTGAAAGAGGATTTGGTAGATAAAATAAGGGTGGGTGATAATAATCAATTAAGGTTGGCGCATACCGAGGTGGATGAAGGAGCTGATGTGGTCTGGGGAGAAAGATGGTGTCAGGCAGCAACATGGTATCGGTCTTCTGGCTTCTCGAAGAGGGGGATGCGCTACTTCTTCCGCTTTTTGTCCATCGCCGAGGGCGCCTTGAGAGAGCCGATGGAGATGGAGCGTCGCGCCCTAAGTTCGGACGGCCGATGAGGGTTGGTACGTAATACAGGCCGACCACGTTGCGTTGTTTGATGGAGGGCTCGATCGCCGGCGGCCTGCAAAGTAAGGGTGAAACGATTGGGGATGATGTTGGAGCTTGCAAAAGTTACCTCGTATCAGATTCAAGCATAGTCGCGTCCAGACGGAGCATAGCAAGTGGCGTAGCAAGAACAGATGTTTTTTTCCCCCCATTCCGACCACCACGACAAGGCTTGTGTTGGCAGTGCAGATGTACACCTCGGTGGCAGCACCTAGAAGGAGGAGTCCGTCAAGGTCCGGCATCCGGTCATATTCTAGGGCGCTGCTGACGTGCCCGAGCCTGGGCTTGTCCGGTGAAGAACAGGCGATCGGAAGCTGCCAAGGCCGAGTTGACGGAGCTGGTGGATGGTGTAGAACTCATAACGATGGTGGAGTTCGGCCTAGAAGAGAAAAGTCCCGACCAGTTGGCAGCAGGCAAGGACTATAGGCCCGATAGGAATATGGCCCTTTTAGACTGATCCATCGTTCAGAGCTTTGAGTGGATCAAAGTTGGAAGGCATCTCGAATGATGATGCGTATTGTAAGCAAACCAAAGAGTTAGGCAATCCCTGGGTAAATGCCATAATAAAACCCCTTGAACCACTGACTAACTTCAGCAGGGATATTCTTGCCGCCCAGAAAGGCGATGCCAGCCTCACCCATAGAGACTGGCATCGGCGATACGGTCGATGGGTCTTAATCTTAATCTTCTGGTAATTAGCTGGGAAGGATTGCTGGGAGGAGGACGTTTCTGGGATGGCCTTGGAGGTGTAAACACTTAAGCCAGAGCTGTACGAACCACCAAGGACCCCCAAGTGTGGCGGACGGGCTGGCCGGCGCCGATAGCTTAGTTGCCACCTTGATGAAGCAGCTGGTAGTGTGCCCCCAAGGAGATAGAGTGCCCTAATGCGACGAATTTGTTTCCTATCGGCCAAGCACTCTGCCTTACATTGCATATTGTCGTCGGGCCGAGGTTGCTGCCACAAAAACGAACCGTTCCAACCACAAGTTCAGAAAAGGCGACAATGCTCCCGATCATCAACCGGTCCAGTTCCTTTGTTTGTGAAGAGATATATACCGGACCAGCCGACCGATGTTTTTTGTTTTGAAGCCGGTGGGCAGGCTTGAACCGGAGTTTGAAGGCTCTGATGTAGCTGTCGTAGTATCAGCAGCGGGGGTGAGCATGGTCACATCAGCCTAACAAGTAGGCGGTCATTCGCGCCATGACGAAAACAGAAAGGCATTGAGAGCATCAGACCAGAAGTCGGTGGAGGCCGATGCGAGCAGTAGATCATTCCTTTCCATATCGGCCAAGGAGAGGTTGATGCAGTGGCGATGTGAGATGTCTTTCCCAATAGATCCTCTTTGCAGCCGAACTCTGGTGTACCAGTCTCTCCATCCGGGCAATCTGCTTCGGTTTTCCATGACCTGAAGCTGTTTGGTCCAGTCACTGACCAACATAGCCGAGTTTCTTGAAGGGATGCGTTGGGTTTCGGCACTGATGAAATCGGTGGGATCTTCACTGGCGCACATGGGGCCAGTGATAGAAAGAAACCGGGATAATCGGCGGGATGAGAATCAAGATCTGGGCTCTGAGATGCTACAGTAAACAAAACACGATGAAAGAAACAGATAAAAAACCGGTGATCATACGGAGCAGATCGGGTTCGTATAGATTGCAGTTGGGGAAAATAGCTCGGTGACGAGAAGATACCTCAGGACTGCAGATTGCTGATGCCATTAGTGGGAGTAAGAAACGATGCAGAGATCAACGGCCGGAGAAGAAGTTGCAATGATTCGCCCTGGGTTCGCTAGAGCTTGGAGGATGTGGGAGCATGAAGCGGTAGTGCTCTGGTGCATGTGAAAGCATAAAAAAGGGCAAGACGAAGCGTTTTTATAGCGTATGATGATGAGCGGGAATCGAGGCCGTGGCACGTTTCAAACATTTATGGCAAATGGGCTATCTTGGCCGCCTCAAGGGAGAAATCGTAGAGGCCCAAGTCTTTGAAGAATTTCGAAATCCTACAGGAAGAACTCCGAATTCGGGGGGGCATGTGTTAACGCCAAAAATGGGTAAGGACCTGTGTTAGATTCGCGTCAAGAGGACGGTTGCAGTCGCCATAATGGAAATTGAGTTTCCAAGAAGCAGACCGAGTCTGCAAGGAGCCGTGAAGACCCGCAGACGGCGCATGGAGTTGAGGCGTTATTACTTAGTTATTAGGAAAAAGTTTATCTCCTTTTAGGAAACCTGACCGTCGTGTCGGTCACAGGCCTTGTTTAGGCGATTTTTGTTATAGATAGGAATCACATATACCGTGTCCTACAGGACTCATGCTCGGACATAGATAGGGGGGGCGCTATGCCAAGCAGGGACCTTGTAAATTCCATCAACACAACGATCAATACAAACCCGGCGCATCGCCAACCCCCAAATCGACGGGATCCTGCTTCTCGAGCCGGGCTGCATCGGTTAGGTTCCGAACTGCCCTGCGAGAGGGTAAGCGTAGCACCGACTTACCAATCGGCTAGGACTCCTCCGGTTAGGTCCGATATTCTAGTGGTTTATGAGTAGTCGGCTTACCACAATATATGTTACTTTATCTCATGGCTGCATCAGTTCAGTTGATCTCATAGATTGATTAGGTATAATCACATCACGTGTGCACAGGCTGTATCAACTTACTGGGAGCCGACCTTATCATCAGTTCGTGCTGGCATCGGTAGGTTCCATCGACTCCTACTGAACTGGCTAGTGATATAGTGATCCTGCTGGCGATGCGTTGTGTTGTAGACGTTTTATCGGAGGCATAGCCGGTAAAAGGCTTATTTTCATCACGATCGCATTATATCTATCGCTCATTGAAGCATTGGGTTATCGTTGTCGGTCTGTGCTGCAGCCGGTTAGGTCCGATTCTACCTAGACTGACAGAGATAGCTTACTCTTAATAAGCCGATGCGATGTTGTGCGATGGTGATCGGAGGCGCGCTTAGCGGTAAAAGTTACCTGTTAAAGCCGACTACATTCATTCATTGTTTTATCCTGTGTCGCTTTGTTAAGCAGTCGGCGGCTAGCTTATCAATTATTTGTGATTTGCGTTATTGCATATTTTATTATATGTTCTTGCTGTATTATTGTCACAATCGGCTAAGGGCTAGCCGATGGGTTTATTCGCCGATCCAAGCACAAGTATAAGCAGGTTCCGGGCACGACCCAGGTATAGGCCGCGGGCCCGGGGCATGAGCTCGGGTAAGGAGAGGACCCAGTATATGGGCCGGACAGCGGACGAAGATCTTGGGAGCAAGGGCCGGGTGCAGGCACACCCTTCATAACAACACCAGTAACATAGAAAAAACCCATGATCAGCTATGAGGATCAATTTGATTTATTTACATTTAATACTTGCTTATTTTTATCTAGCTTATAGCCGGTTTTCGAAATATCCCTTCGATGATCGGCTAGCATGATATTTTTTATTGTCACATTGCCGTCAGTCGGACTTAAGCGATGTGTAAGTGCTGCGGTGGCATCGGCCATCGGCGATGAAACGAGTCTGAGATCGGCTTCCAGCGATTGGGCTCAGTAACATTTTCCTCCTGTCATACAGGGTCAAATTGACTGGCCGCCTACGAACCTCACTTTAGGACCTCACTGATTGAAGCAAATCTCCCAGGCCTTCGCGTTCACCCAGACGCGGACTGGGACCCGTCGATTTAGCGTCAAACAGTAGCTTCATTGTGTTGTCGAGCATGATCGGAGCATTGTGTTTCAGCATGAAAGCAAGGGAATGATTCAGAAATCCCAGTTTCCGAAGCCAGTACTAGTTTGGAGAATCAAAGGTACACACCTGAGAGTCCACCGTAAAACCTTACAAGAGATGGTAATGAAGCCAGTTCATCACGCGCTCATCATTAGTCCGGAATTCTGGTGAACACACTTCATAATCTTTATAAAGAGAAGACGGTGGATGGATATTAATTCAGGCCTGCTGGGGGTTGTTATCCCCGCAGGTTGAGATCGCGAATTAGATTGCTTACAACGTTAGCAGAGATATACCAGAAAACATGTTTAGCATATAACCAGGCTGGGGGGCAAAGGAATCCTGCTGGTACCATCGGTCTCTACTATGGAAGGATAATCAGCACAATTCACTAGGAGGCGGCACTCAGTACTTACAGAGGAATTAATACGAATCAGTAGATCGCAACAAACCCACCCGTTGCAGTATCAACAAGACAACTGAGGGAAGAAGATCTTATCAACTGGTGACTAAAATAGTGAGGAGCAGTTCGGGATCAAGCCCAAGGAACAAACATTCATGTATCGGCATTCCATATCCTGAGTGTTTTGTGACGGTCCATTACCACACCAATACAGGGTCCCGCGGATTCTCTAAGTCTGCAGGGCAGGACAACTAGTCTAAGTGGAACATGTCAGCCGATTCCTGGCACAGTGCGGGGAGCATCGGCTGAAGAGGCTCTGCGGTTAGGTTTTCCCCTTATCACTATCGGGATGCGTTTTACATGGTTTCTCATTACCAACCGAATTCCGTTCGGGGTGGGCCGAGTCTAAAAATTCAGTTTGACAAATATTTTTTGCTGGAATTCATGAGTTGAGACTGTCAGATTTGACATCGGTTAGGAACGACCAGATGAACAGTACCGGAAGTACTTCAGGCGATTCGCGATATCAGAGAACGATGTTATGTTGAACCTGAGCGATGGGCATCTGGCCGTTTTGGCTTCAGGGCCCTTGGCGCCGATTAGGAAGAGATTTTCTTCACAAGAGTTCGATCCCTGGCGCACACTGGTACGAAGGTATCGCTCATACAAAGCGATTTCAAGAGGCGAATAAAGATTGGTATCCAGAGTAAGGGGCTCAAGTCAGGTCTATTATCGACTCAGACGATGAGGAATCCGATGCTGGAGGTTGGGATTGGCGAGTGGGCAGGAACAAGAAATTCAGTATCATTGCCCATTGGGTAGGATATTGCAACGGAGAGTGTGTATGATTCGATATTAGTAAGCCCGATAAATCTTTGACTTGCTGTTACAAGAGAAGCAGATACAACTGCCGCCAAACCATGTGATTCCATCAGCCGAAGAACTAAAGAGAAAAGATATGCAAGTGGCACAATACTATATCACATAACTAATGAGTGCAAAGGTTTTTTCGGCAACAATTCAGTCGCTGTCGAACAGGGCAGAATCAGATTCGAAGACAAGAAGCCGATGAAGATCGATGGGCACCCGTTTCCCGTAACATGGTTTTATGCGGGATCATCGTCAAGAGATCAGCCGATGGAGAGACGTAAAGGTATAAATCAAGGATTACTTCATCGGATATGATAGAAAAATATTAAAAGATATGAGGAACAGGGGATAACTAGAAAGATCTAATCCGCATTGGGACTGCCGCGTTCTTCCGGTTCTGCTGGGATCAAGGGATGAGGCTACCATCAGTTGAAAAATTGCCCCGAGTGCAGCAATACAGAATCGGCATGATCACAGTAGGGTTTCACAGGATCGGTCGCTTGGAAAAAGAGTCGGTTCATAGCCGATTAGGGCCATCCATGAAGAGTTTTGAAGAGGATGAAGAGGAAGTACGTGAGAAACAGGTCCAGAATCCTCAATGGTGCCCTAGTGGGATATTCATGAAAAATTAGAAGAGAAGGGCATAGCGATACGACACCTGGAGCAACAGGAAGAACAAAGTCAAGATCAGGAAGAGGCCGATCATCGTCACAAGAAAAACTAAACAAGTATGGCGCGTGAAGAGAAAAGACGATGAACTTGGTCAATCGGCCCCAGCGAATAGTGGTGTTCTTTTTAACCTCAGGAATATAATGCACTTTCATCAGATGAAGAGGCAATGAGAAATTTTGCTCAACTGACGTTGCAACCCGATCAGCCATATATTTGATAAACCTGCAAAAGTCAGAGCATCGGCACCTAAAACCGTTATATATCAAGGGCTTTTGTGAATGGGAAGCCGATACAAAGATGCTGGTTTGATGGGGGAGCAACAGTTAATCTCATGCCTCATGCCACATTCTGGAAATTGGGGAAGACTCCGAAGATCTGTCAAGACAAATATGTGCTAAAGACTTCGGTGGGAATTCATCAGAAGCAAAAGGGCGTATTGAACGTGGAGGTTGACAGTGGGGAATAAGACATTACCACTACGTTTTCGTCATCGATGGAAAGGAGTTGTACAGTTTGCTTCTCGGCAGGGACTGGATTCACGCGAACTATTGCGTACCTTCGACAATGCATCAGTGTTTGATACAGTGGCAGAGAGATCAAGTCGAAGTGGTCTTGGCAGATCGGTCAAACCAACATTGCAATGACCGATCTACCAGTCTGGGAAGCTGATGGTGTTGACTGTCTATCAGAAAAATGATGGCGAAGGAGACTACTTAAGGTCACTAGCCAGGGATACAGCCGATCCAGCAAGTCGGCTCTGAATTGTTATTCTGATGGCTCTATTGAAGACTTTGAGGGAAATTAGGGCAAGGATTTACGTCGGCCGATGAGTTGGGAAATTGATATAGGACCAGGAGATAAGCCAAGGCCGACGTACATAAGCAAAAACTAGTCTGAACTTCGAGAAAAATTGATAGCACTGTTGAAGGAGTATCGGATTGTTTCGCATGGGAGTACATGAGATACCAGGATAAGCGATCAATGTTGAACATCGGCTTGCCCATTAAACGCAGGATATCGGCCATTCAAGCAGGCTCCAAGGAGATTCAAGGCAGAGTTATATGAGGCCGATCAAAGTAGAGATCACAAGGGTTATAATGATGCCAAGTTTATAAGCATGCCGATATGTTTGAGTGGGTTTCTAATATCATCCCAGTGGAGAAGAAAAAATGGAAAATTGAGGATTGTCATTGATTTCCAGGATCTGAATAAAGCTACCCCCAAGGATGAATACCCAATGCCGATAGCAGATTTATTGGTGGATGCAGCCTCAGGCCACAAGATTATCAGCTTCATGGACGGCAATGCAGGATACAATCAGATTTTTATGGCTGAAGAAGATATACATAAGACTGCGTTTTGGTGTCCAGGAGCTATCGGCTTGTATGAGTGGGTAGTAATGAACTTTTGGATTGAAAAGTGATACATGCGACTGGATAGTTGCGATGTCCCTTGCTTCTTGCAACTGATCTAACTCAACTAGTCAGTCTTTAGTTGATTTTGCTTCTGAGTGGGCCGGAACTCGTGGTGAGCCGAACTCCAACTCAGTTGGTAACACAGCCTCAGCACCATAGACTACGAAGAAAGGGGATTGTCCTATTGCCGACTAACTGTAGTTCTAAAGCCAGAGAACGAATGGAAGCTCTGCATCCACTGCCCTACGTATGGTTGTAGTCGGTCGAACACCCTAGTCTTCATACCTTGTAAGACACCATGCTATGCACGATAGACCTACTCATGCTTCATGGGTGTGCCATAGAAGCTAACAGATCTTGAATGCCAAAGTCATCGAAATCTTTGAAAATTGCCGCTATGAAGTGAGTGCCGTTGTCTGTTATGAATGCGGTTGGGAACCAAATCGCTATACGATACTCATGATGAAGTCTTTTGCCTTGCCGCTATTATGGTAGCAACAGGTTTTTGCCTCATCCACTTTATGAATTTTGTCTACTGTGACAACAAGTGTGTGAACCTCCTGGCATTTTTTTGAATGGCCCTACTATGTCAAGCCCCCAAACTATGAAAGGCCAAGAGATTGGAATTGTTTGTAGTTCTTGGGCTGGAAGATGTGTTTGCCGAGCAAAGAATAGATCTCTCGCATGTCCGAACTATGTCTTTAGCATCTGTAAACTACAGTCAGCCAGAAGAATCCTTGTCTGTAAGCCTTTCGACTAAACGTCCTTGATGCAGCCTAGTTGCCACAGATGTCGAGTGGATGATGCAGAATCCTGCTTGCCCTCCTTGGGTGTGACGTAGGTGCATGAGGATCTGGATGCGCTTGGACGAAGAGATCTTCTTCCGACTTTAAGAAACATTTGCTTTAAAACGTTTGATCCCTTGGTTTCACTGCGGTCTTCTGGGACCCTCATCTTCAAGGAGAAATTTGATGATTGGAGTCCCGCCAATCGTGAGAAATAATTAGCTTGTTGTGTTGCCCGAGGTAGGTTTAGCCCCCAACTGCTCGAGTACTGGCTTCTTTTGGACTGACGGCTCCAACAATTGCTTGACAAAAATTTCAGTTGGGACCACTTCCTGCTTGGATCCCATGTTGGCTAGCTCATCTGTAGCTTCATTGTGTTGTCGGAGCATGTCGATATTTTACACCGGCAATATAACTATAGGGCTACTCGGCGAAGGGAAACTCAATTGATTGCAGAGGAACGCAAAGAGAGTTTATACTGGTTCAGGCCTCGATGTGAGGTAATACCCTACGTCCAGTTGTGTGTTATTCCTCTGAGAGGTTGTGTCAATCAATGATCCTCTGCCCTCAAGGGGCGCCTTGCCTCCCATTATATACTGGGGGACAGGGGTACATGATAAGGATCCCAGTCGGATATGGCCAAGGGATTTCCTTCTTAGAGATAGAAACTTATCTGACTAAGACTATGTTTTCCTTATCGTACAAGGCAAAGTCTGCCTGGTGCTATCTTATCTCTAACTACCAGACTTGGCCCATCCTCTATCCGAGTGGCCCATATGCTGGTGGTAAGGTAGCCGGGGCCCATGGCCTCCATAGTAGCCCCTGAGACCTTCATAGTCGAGTCACAACTGATGCCAAGTGCTCATCCTCCACGGTGAAGATTGCCTGAGTGCGATGCTCGAGTATCTTTGTCCGAGTGAGTCTTCTTCCTGAGTCCTGCTTATATGTTTAGCTGGCAGCGAGGCTATGAAGGGCTTCAGTAGATTGTATGAATAGTATGCGCCAAATAGGCGCACCTATTAGTGTAGCCCCCCCCCCCCCCCGACTTTGGCTTAATTGTGAAGACAATTAAACATAAAGTCAAAGATCTTTACCTGATAGCTTCCCGAGTAGTATACTACGGTATATGAGACTCTTCGGTATCATGTCAACCGGAATAAACTTTATAGTCTTGCCGAGTAGGGAACTACTCGTATATAGGACTCTTCGACCTCGTCAGTCGGAATGTGTGTTTATAGTCTTGCGAGTAGGATGCTACTCGTATATGGACTCTTCAGCTTCATGTTCAGCTGAAAGGGGTTTAATAGTCTTTCCGATGGCGTCCCACCAGTCAGACTCTCCACATCATGTCGCGGGAAAATAATGAGAAATATAGTTCTACAATCCGGTAGTGCACTACTCGAAGTTAGACTCCTTCAGCGTCATATCGGATGGAAAATGTTGCTCATGGCAACTATGGCCACGCATGTAGCCGAGTAGCCACTATAGAAAATAAATCCACGGTGTGTCAGTGTACTCGAGAAAGATACCTGCATCCGAATTTTAATGAAGAAACCAGCTTGTGATCCTTGTAATGATATATCCTCGAAGACTAGTAAAATAAAACAGATACAACAACATATATGTTTACAATAAGGCTCCATGAAGCATAATCGTTTACCTCATCGGGCTTCTGATAATTAAAAGGAAGAACACAAAGACAGCGCTATAAAATTTCAACTCAGCCTAAAACAAAGCGGGCGGAACCCACATGAAAAGAAACAAAAATCTATGTATGGAACTCATGTCTTAGTGGCCTAGCGCCGACTGTGTAGGCCCAAGCCCACTTAGTCGACACAGGCTCTATAAATGACGGGGAGAGAGAAAAAGATTCTTTCATCTTCCCCAAATCAGCCAATCGCTTCGTCTTTCGCCTCCGTACCCAACTTTTTGCCTCCTGCTCGGCTAGGGTTAGCTGCTGCTGCTGTTCCCCACTCGAACTCGGGCGATTCCAGTCCTCTTCGTCTGTTCCAAGCCCCCAATCGCTTTTCCCCCAAATCTCTCCGCCCCTAACCATGTGGAAAGCTTTGGATCCTGCAGGTGCGCCAGGGAATGCCTGGCCGACTTCGGACTGCGGCACGGTGAAACTGAAGCTGCTGGAGAGTCAATTGAAGTTGCCAAGCCAGGAGGTGATCCGTTGGCGGCCGGCTAAGGGTGAGTTGGTCCCAAATCCCCAATCTGGTGAAACAGTAGTTTTTGCCTCTTTTTTCGATCGAGGTTTGTGCCTTCCCTCTTTTGCATTCTTCCGCCGCATCCTTGACTTCTATGGGTTGGAGTTCGTGAATTTGAATCCCAACTCGATCCTTCAAATCTCCATATTTGTTACTCTCTGCGAGTGCTTTTTGGGTGTAGAGCCCCATTTTAATTTCTTTAGGCATCTGTTCCACATCAAACCCCAGCCCTCCAAGAATAATATTAATGTGATTGGGGAGGCTGGTCTCCAGTTGAGGAGTGATGGGAAGAAAACATATCTTGATCTCCCCTTGAAATCTTCCTTGAAAGGCTGGCACAAGGAGTGGTTCTATTGCGTAGATCTGGCTCCCTCCTTGCGTCCATTCACCGGCTTGCCACCAGTAGTTTCACCAAATTGGTCAGCAGATCCAACCTTTGAGGAGATGGGCCAGGTGCATCAATTGTTAGGGAAATTAGATAAGCTTAAGGAAGCTGGCCTAACTGGGCCTTGGGTGGCCCGGCGTTTCCTGACTCGGCGCATCCAGCCGCTGAAGCTGAGGAGCGCGTTCGGATGGGATTTTAAGGGCAAATATGACCCTGACCGAGTGAGCCACGAGTCGGCTGACAAGTACACGGTGACCGAGACCCTGTTTGGTTACTTCTCCGAGGGGGTGATCGAGACTGAAGACGATAAATGCCGGACCGCGGCTTATAGCTTCCTTCGGCCCTGTCCCAAGGTAATCTTTGTCCTTCTTCTATGACGAATGCCTGCGGGCTTGTATCTACAATTGCCCAACATGGTGTGATGTACTTTGTTGATTCATCTGTAGTGGTGCGAGGAGTTCGATGAGGACTCCCGCCCGTTGTCAGCTGTCAAATCGAATAAGAGGCCGAGGGGCCCCCCTGCCGCCCAACCCGACTCCAAGAGAGCGGGGAAAAAGCCTGTTGTATATTGGGGCGAGGGGGCCATGATGCCGCGTGCCGTGGCAGGAAGTCTGAAGATAAAGGACACCGCTGCCGCGGCACCCAGGTGATCAAGTCCTAGGTTGGGACCAATATGGCCGAGCTCAACGTTGTCGAGCCCAGCAAAAGCACCGCCGAGTACATGGTCCGAGCAGGCGCCACCAAGCACACGAGTGCCCGAGTCAGCCACGCCACCAATGGGGCCACCTCCAGTTGCCATGCCGCCGCCGACCACTTCGCCGACCAGGCCGACAACCGAGCGTAGCGCTCCGCCGGGACCCGGATCGCTCGGCGGGAAACTCAAGTTCTCCAAGAGGTAAGCTACTCTGGATCTTCTGAGATTCTTGTCTATCGCAGTAGTATTCTGATGTCTGTTTTGCCATGCAGGAAACATCCCGATATCGATCTTAAGGAGACCGCTCCCCATGAAGAGCCCGCCCCAGCCGAGCCGGTGCCCGCGAGCACACCTACTGAGCCGGTGGCCAGCCTAGTCACGGAGACTGAGGTGGTCCCGACTGCGGGGCCGCTGGTGCCGCCCGACCAAGGGGCGGTTACTAAGGTTGCTGCCCCCACCAGCTGTGAGTCGATGCCCGCTGCCGAGGAACTGCCAGAGCCCCGAGTCGACCCCGAGGTTGTAGAGGACACCGGCGTGGGGGCCAGGATCCCATCGCCGTCATGGTCGTCGTCGTCGTCGTCGCCGCCGGAGATCCCGAACCTTCCCTGGATTGAAGCTCCTCCGCGTAAGTTCCCCCGGATGTTCACCTGGACGGCGCCTGATGGAACCGCGAGGAGGTTCAAGCTCAATGAGACCGCGGCGAAAAGGGAACGCGAAAGCTTGCTTCGCGCCGCCATTGCCGGGTCCGAGGGGGTTCGGGTATGATTCTTGCGGTGGAGTCCTGGTGGTCTTCCTGTTCTGACGTCTGACTCCGCTCTTGACTTGTTCTCTCCCTGAGTAGAAGCTTGTTGATCATAATGAGGAGATGACTGGGATCCTGATCGAAATGGCCCCCCATCTCGCGGAATTAGAGCAGCTCCGAGCATTGAAGGCTGAGATGGAGGAGTGCCACGCGGGGAGGGAAGCTTGGCTGAAGGATGCCGCCACCCAGCTCAGGGATGAAACTTGGGCCCAAGCCGGGAAGATTAGAGGTGAGTCCCCCAAATGCATCTTCCTGACTGGACCCTTGAAGTATTCCTCCAGCTGCGTTGTTCCCGACTGCCCAGTTGTGTCTTGGCTACAAGGTTGAGTTCTTGATTAATCTATCATGTAGCCCTCGAAGCCGAGCTAAAGACCCGAATAGAGAGGGAAGCCCAGCTGAAGGAGGCCGAGGAAGCCAAGGCCGAGCTTGAGAAGGACAAGGCCGACCTGACAAAGGCCAACGCCGAGCTCGAACGGGAGAAGGCCGAGTTGAAAGAGGCGACCATCAAGCTTGGTGAAGAAAAAGCTAAACTGGAGAAGACCGTGGCCAAGTGGGAGGCTGATTACACGAGTAAGTCTCCGTCTCGACAATGATCTTAACCAATCTTTTAATCATTCCATCTGTAGCCGTGCCTAACAAGTTTACTTGTCGGCGGACCTGGGCAGACTTCAAAGCCAATGTCCAGGCCCAATATCGGGCTTATACAGAGGAGATAAGGGTTATCAGGGAGTCAAGGGAGGCCCTCGTCGGGTCCATGAAAGGGTTCCTTGATCTGATGGATCCCCGCCCCGTGGGAACCAGCTGCAGCCGAATCCCCCAAGTGGAGGCGCGTCTCGAGGATGCACCGAGTGCCCTAAAGAGGTACTCGGATGAGCATGTCATTGCTGGCGTGGCCCAGACCCTGGCGATGACCAAATCAATCTACCCGAGGGCAGACATCGAAGCCATCGGGGAGGGGTTTGCCGAGGAGACGATGCTCGAGGAGGCGTTGGAGCTGATAGCCCGGGCGAGGCCGACTGCTGAGATAATCACCCGAGACCTGGGTCTGTAAGAGCAACATATCATGTAGTCGGAATGTATAAACTTTCGTGGAAAACATGTGTAAATATGTGTGCAATGCCGCCAAGCTTTGAATTATTACTCAGTTGTCATTAGCTTTACTTGACTGTGTAGTCTACGCCGAGTTAGTCTGTCAGAACTTAATAAAATCGCTCAATGTAAGAAACTGTACTCGAGCAAACATGACAGTCATAGTAAGGCTTCGTAACTGGAGTAGGACAAGCTCGTATATTATTGATAAAACACATATATACATGCAGCCCCCAACTCACTACTCGGTTGATATAAGTGGCGTAGTGAGTCAGAGAAACTGTACACATGAGAAAGTATAAAGCTCAGGTATAGAAAGGACGTAGCTGTTCTATATTCCATGAGTTGCTGATAAGGGCACCGTCTTCGGTCTTCAGTCGGTAGGCGCCTGGCCGCGTGACCTCGGCCATATTGAACGGCCCTTCCTAGATTGCGGATAATTTGTGCCTGTCTTTGGTGGTTTGTATTTTCCTCAAGACGAGATCCCCGACCAAAAAGGCGTGGCCACAGACATTGCGATTGTGGTAGCGACGCAGGCCCTGAAGATACCTTGCCAACTGGATTATTGTGATGTCCTTGCTTCTTCCAACTGATCTAGCTCAACCAATCGGGTATTGTTTGACACGTCTTCTGAGTAAGCCCGGACTCGCGGAGAGCTGAACTGTAACTCTGTCAGTAGAATAGCCTCGGCACCATAGACCAGGAAGAAAGGGGATTGCCCTATTGCCCGACTAACCGTGGTTCTGAGAGACCAGATAACAGATGGGAGTTCTTGCACCCACTAGCCCGCGTATGGTTGTAGTCGGTCAAATATTCTGGCCTTGATGCCTTGTAAGACCATATCGTTGGCTCGCTCGACCTGTCCGTTGCTCCGCGGGTGTGCCACAGATGCGTAGCAGATCTTGATGCTGAAATCTTCGCAGAAGTCTTGGAATACGCCGCCCGTGAACTGAGTACCGTTGTCGGTGATGATGCGGTTAGGAACCCCGAATCTGTATAGTATACTCATGATGAAGTCCTTTGCTCGTGCCGCTGTTATAGTTGCAATGGGTTTTACCTCAATTCACTTGGTGAACTTGTCAACTGCGATGAATAGATGTGTGAACCCTCCTGGCGCTTTCTTGAAGGGCCCGACCATGTCGAGCCCCCATACTGCGAATGGCCAAGAAATAGGGTTGGTTTGGAGTTCTTGGGCTGGGAGATTTGTTTGTCTTGCGTAGAACTGGCAACCCTCGCACTTGTGAACAATGTCCTTGGCGTCTGTTACTGCTGTTAGCCAGAAAAATCCCTGTCGGTAAGCCTTTCTGACTAACGTCCTGGATGCGTCATGGTTGCCACATATGCTCGAGTGGATCGACTGCAGGATCTGCTTGCCCTCCTCAGTGGTGACGCAACGCATGACGACACCGAATGCGCTCCATCGGTACAGGTCTTCTCCGACTAGCAGGAAGCTCTTGCTTCGACATTTGATCTGCTCGGCTTGACTGCGATCTTCTGGGAGTTCGTCGTCCAGGAGAAATTTGGTAATAGGAGTCCACCAGTCTTGACATATGTGCAGCACCATGTCTGTAGCCGGGGTAGGTTCGCCTCCCGACTGCTCCGGCGCTGGTTTTTTCTTAACAGATGGCTCCGTGAGTTGCTCGACAAAGATTCTAGTCGGAACCGCTTCTTGCTTGGATCCCATGTTTGCCAGCTCGTCTGCCGCGTCGTTGTATTGGCGCAGGACATGTGTTATTTCTAGCCTGTCGAACTTATTTTCCAGCTTGCGAACCTCTTGACAGTATGCCGCCATGGTATCATCGTGAGAAGTCTAGTCTTTCATGACTTGGTTCACCACGAGTTGAGAATCCCCACGCACAACCAGTCGACGTATGCCGAGTGATATTGCAATACGGAGCCCGTGGATAAGTGTCTCGTACTCGGCGACGTTGTGGGAAGCCGGGAAGTGGATTTGTAGAACGTACTTCAGTTTTTCACCGGTAGGGGATGTCAATATGACTCTAGCCCTGGCGTCGCCGATCCGTAGAGAACCGTCGAAGTACATTGTCCAATACTCTAGCTTCGCTGTTGATGTAGGCAGTTGAACTTCTGTCCACTCGGCCACGAAGTCGGCTAGAGCTTGTGATTTAATTGCTGTCCATGGCTGAAAGGTGATATCGAACACCATCAACTCAAGTGCCCAATTAGCGATTCAGCCGGTGGCCTCACGATTATGGAGGATGTCCCCGAGTGGAAACAATGTGACCACCGTGACTTGATGTGCTTGGAAATAATGCACCAGCTTTTGGACTGTGATGAGTAGGCCATATAACAGCTTCTGGACCTGCGGATATCCTGTTCTTCGAGTCGGCAAGCAACCTCGCTGACAAAGTAAACTAGTCGTTGTATTTTCTAGATGTGACCCTGTTTGGATCACTCGACCACCAGCACCGTGTTGACTACCTGAGTGGTTGCCGCCAGATAAGCATTAGCGGTTCTTGGGCAAAAAAAAAAAAAATGGGTGACGCCAACACGGGGGGTGATGTGAGAAATTTCTTGAAGTCTTCGAAGGCTTGCTGGGCTTCAGGAGACCATTGGAAGTTGTTTGTTTTCTTTAATAGCTTGAAGAAGGGCATACCCCGTTCGCCCAGTCGGAAATAAACCGGCTGAGTGCTGCCATGCAGCCTGTCAGCTTCTGGACGTCCTTCTGGTTAGTCGGGGGAGCCATGTTCATTATTGCATTGACTTTCTCTGGGTTGGCCTCGATGCCTCAATGTGAGACGATGAAGCTGAGTAACTTGCCGGATGGCACACCGAAGGCGCACTTTTCTAGGTTCAACTTCATCTTGAATCTTCGAAGATTTTGGAAGGTTTCTTCTAGGTCAGCGATGAGGTCTTCTTTGGACTTAGTCTTGATCACCATGTCGTCAACGTAGGCTTTCACGTTGCACCCGATCTGAGTGTGCAGACACCGCCGGATTGCCCGTTGATAGGTTGCTCCAGCATTTTTCAAACTGAACGGCATTGTGATGTAGCAGTACGCTCCAAACGGCGTGATGAAAGATGTCTTTAAGCAATCTTCCTCCCTCAGGCTGATTTGATGGTATCCCGAGTAGCAGTCGAGAAAGCTGAGTAGGTCGCACCCGGCTGTGGAATCTACCACCTGATCTATCCTGGGAAGACCAAATGGGTCCTTGGGGCACGCCTTGTTGAGATCAGTGTAGTCGACGCACATGCGCCATTTACCGTTTTTCTTCTGGACCAGAACTGGGTTTGCCAGCCAATCTGGGTGATAGACCTCCTTGATGAACCCGGCTGCGAGGAGCTTGGTGATCTCCTCCCGAATAGCATCCTTGTGGTCTTGGGCGAAGCGCCGCAGCCGTTGCTTGACTGGCTTGGCGTCTGTCTTCACGTTGAGGGCGTGCTCGATCACCTACCTTGGTACGCCCGGCATGTCGGATGGTTTCCACGCAAAGATATCCTTGTTGGCTTGGAGAAAGGTGATGAGCGCGTCTTCCTATTTGGGGTTGAGTCCGGTCTCAACTAGGGTAGTCTTGGAGGGGTCGAAAGAGTCCAGGGGGATCTTCTTCGTGTCAGAGTCCGCTGAAATTCCCGACTTCACCGCCTTTTTTGCCGGAACTTGATCTTGCTCGACTTCAGTTGTGACGGCTTGCCGAATGCTGTTGCGCCCAACTACCACCTCTTCTGTTTGAGCCAATTCACAGCTCTCCTTGTCGCAGGTGAAAGCTTGCTTGACATCGCTGCGGAGGGAGAGGACTCCTGCTGGCCCAGGCATCTTCAGCACCATATATGTATAGTGCGGTATCGCCATAAATTTGGCGAGTGCCGGTCGTCCAAGTATCGCATGGTACGCGGTCCTGAAGTCGGCGACCTCGAAGCAAACGTTTTCCGTGCCAAAGTTATCCCGCGTGCCGAAGGTTGCTGGCAATGTGATCTGCCCGAGTGGAGTTGGTGATAGGCCATGAATTATCCCGTGGAAGAGCACAGTGCTCGGCTGTAATTCTAAACTAGGAATCATCATCTCGTCCAAAGTCTTGGCGAATAAGATGTTGAGCACGCTGCCTCCGTCGATGAGGGTTTTCTTCAGCCTGATATTTCTGATGATCGGGTCCAGGACAAGTGGATAGTGTCTCGGGTGTGAAACCCGATCTGGGTGATTTGCGCGGTTGAAGGTAATGGCCATCTCTGACTAGCACAGGTACTGGGGGGTGTCCGTCGTAGAGACTGTGTTGATGTCGCGCACTGATAGCTTCTATTTGCGTTTGGACTCGTACGCAAGCGGCCCTCCAAAAATATGATTGAGCTCGGCCTGTGGGTCTTGAAGGTCGTCAGCCAGGCCCGAGTCTGGCTTGTCCTTATCCTTGTCGGCGCCAGACGATGAAGCCTACTTGGAGGCAAACTTCTTGAGCATGTAGCAGTCTTTGGCCGCATGCTTGCCCTTGGGATGGAAGGGGCATGGCCCACTCATGACTTTCTGGTAGTCGTTATTTTGCCGGGGTCGCGACCGAGTGCGCTCCATGTTGGCCACCTCGTTGTCCGACTTCCGCTTGTGGCTATCGGACTTGTTTTGAGACGTCTCGTTGTTGGCTTTCGCCATCTGGTCTTTCTGTCGGGACTCCTTCTTCTTGTCGAGGGCCTTTGGGACCACTTCCGCCAAGTCAGCGTATTTGTTGGCCATGTCGAAAGGAGCCTAGATAGAACATGGTGGCTTCCGAGTGAATTTTGCGATGAACGGGGCGTCCTTTACTCCCTTACGAAAGACGGCGATGACGGCCTTGTCTTGGATCGTTGGGATCTTGTTGGGAGCCTTGTCTTTTGGTGCAGCTGATAAAGATCATGCTCTGAAGATGGCCTCTCGTAGGTCCCCTAGAAATTGGCGATGAACCGCTCCCCTGAGTTCTCCCCAGGAACCGATCGACCGCCTCGGGAGCCTTGTCAGCCATGTCCTTGCTGAGTCGGCTAGTGCGACTGGGAGGTAGTTAGCCATGGCTTTATTGTCGCCCCCAGCAGCTCGAACTGCTAGGGTATATACGGTGAGCCAGGACTCGGGATTTGTTTTGCCGTCATACTTTTTAATTCCTGTGGGCTTAAAGCCAGTCGGCCAGTCGACGTCCTGTAGCTCCCGGGTGAAAGCTAGAATGCCTTCATCTTCGTGAGGGCTCGGGCTTCGACCACGGTGGTTAAACCACTCGTGATGGAGACCGAAGCGCTCGTTTTCATCCTCCAGTTGGCAGCGCTTGTCTTCGCGTCGTTCGTGGCGCCGGGCGTTGATGGTGTGGCGGAGGTCGTGTTGTAGGCACTCTCGGAGGTCTTGGTTGAGCCGGCAGTCATACTGGTGACGCCGCTGGTTGTCATTGCCGAGTGACGTTTGCTTGGACTCCTCGCGTGGCCGACTTGAGCCAGCCACCCGACACCGTGCTGATGTGGATGAGCCCGCTGCTGGAGATCCCGACCGGTTAGTCGGTACCATGGTGTCGCCCGACTGCTGTTGTTGTTGTTGTTGGCAGGCAGCAGTCGTGATCATCGCCTTGATCTTGGCGATAGTTGGGGTGGCCTGGTGATCAGGCCCGAGCTAGAGCATGTCTAGCAAGTTTGCAATGGCCACAACATTCTGTTGTGGCGTGATGAAGACGTCATGATCACCGACTTTAGTCTGGAGAATCTGCTGCTAAGCTGCTTGCCCAGCCTTGCATAGCCCGTCATTGCGAGCCTCACGGTTAGCCTCCTCCTATTGCCGCAGTCGGCGCGCCTCCTCCTGTTGCTCCTCTTGTAGTCGGCGCACCTCGGGTGGTGGTGTTGAAGCCATAAAGATATCGCGGGGCAGGAGGAAACTCACCAGACTGGAGTCCGAACTAGCGTTCGAACCGTTATCCGACTTGGAGTCGGACTCCGAGTAGTTTATCGGAGTAAGAACGACTCTGACCTCTCTAGATCCAATCTGAAACTGCGCTTGGCCGTGTCCAAACTGAATCGCAGGAGATCGGGTCTGCTGCACATGATGTAGATCCGCAGCGTTCGCCAAATCTATGCAGGAGATTGACGATCTCTCCCCTTCTTGGCCCAACCCGAGTTGGCTCAAGGCCTAGCGCAAGTCGGACGCCAAAGGAGAGGGTTGTCCCAATGCTCAGCAAAGTGAAGGACTGCCATAGTAGATCGTTGAAGGAGATTGCGGCGTCCTGTGGGCCGACTGGCGCAACATCGGATGGTTCCTCGGCCGGCTAGATTGGATCTGCTTCGGCCAAGGTGAGGTTGCCGATCTGGTCGACAACGAAGTCGAGGCTTCCGAAGGAAATTGTGTCTCCAGGGGAGAACTTGTTGCCATCAACTCCGCTTGTTGGGTCCATCGAATTTGTTGGTGAAGAAATCGCCGGTGCCCCTACCTGGCGCGCCAACTGTCGATGTTTTACACCGGCAATATAACTATAGGGCTACTCGGCGAAGGGAAACTCAATGGATTGCAGAGGAACGCAAAGAGAGTTTATACTGGTTCAGGCCCTCGATGTGAGGTAATACCCTACGTCCAGTTGTGGTGTTATTCCTCTGAGAGGTTGTGTCGATCAATGATCTTCTGCCCTCAAGGGGCGCCTTGCCTCCCCTTATATACTGGGGGACAGGGGTACATGATAAGGATCCCAGCCGGATACGGCCAAGGGATTTCCTTCTTAGAGATAGAAACTTATCCGACTAATACTATGTTTTCCTTATCGTACAAGGCAAAGTTTGCCGGGTGCTATCTTATCTCTAACTACCAGACTCGGCCTATCCTCTATCCGAGTGGCCCATATGCTGGTGGTGAGGTACTCGGGGCCCATGGCCTCCACAGAGCACATGTGTAATCTCCAACCCGTCGAACTTGTTTTCTAGCTTCCGTATCTCCTGACAATATGCCGCCATGTTATCGTCGAGACACGTCCATTCTTTCATGACTTGGTTTACCATGAGTTGAGAATCCCCGTGAACTAATAGTCGGCAGATGCCGAGTGATATGGTGATACGAAGCCCATGGATAAGTGCCTCGTACTCGGTGACGTTGTGGGATGTTGGAAAGTGTATCTGAAGGACATATTTTAGTTTTTCACCAGTGGGTGACGTCAGGATGAGGCCAGCCCCTGCTCTGCCGATCCATAAAGAACCATCGAAGTACATCATCCAGTATTCTATCTTGTTTATTGATGTGGCTGTCTGGATCTCTGTCCACTCGGCCACGAAGTTGGCAAGTGCTTGTGACTTGATTGTTGTCCGTGGTTGAAATGCAATGTCGAACGCCATCAACTCTAGTGCCCATTTAGCGATTCTGCCAGTGGCCTCGCGATTGTGTAGTACGTCCCCGAGTGGATACGATGTGATGATTGTAACCCTATGCAACTGAAAATAATGCACCAACTTTCGGACAGTTATGAGCAAGCCATATAGCAACTTCTGGACTTGGTGATATCTCATATTGGATTCACCTAGGACTTCGCTGACAAAGTAAACTGGCCTTCGTACTTTTTGTATATGTATTGGCTCTGCCCGCTCGACGACCAACACCGTGCTGACTACCTATGTGGTTGCCACCAGATACGACATAAGTGGTTCCTGGGGCATTGGTGATGCCAACACAGGTAGTGATGTGAGCAACTTCTTGAAGTCTTCAAAGGCTTGTTGGGCTCCTGGCGTCCATTGAAAATTGTCAATTTCTTTAGTAATTTAAAAAAGGGCATACCCTGTTCGTCGAGTTGGGAAACGAATCGGCTAAGTGCTACCATACAGCCGGTCAGCTTTTGTACATCCTTCTGGCTAGTCGGGGGTGCCATGTTCATGATAGCATTGATTTTCTCTAGATTAGCCTCGATGCCTCGTTGTGAAATGATGAAACCGAGTAGGTTTCCCGAAGGTACTCTGAAGACACACTTTTTTGGGTTTAGCTTCATCTTGAATCTTCGAAGGCTTTGGAAAGTTTCTTCTAAGTCGGTGATGAGGTTGAGTGTGAAGACACCACTGGATTATACGTTGATAGGTTGTGCCAGCATTTTTCAATCCAAACGGCATAGTGAGTAGCAGTATGCCCTGAATGGCGAGATAAAAGAAGTCTTTAGACAGTCCTCCTCCTTTAGGCTGATTTGATGGTATCCCAAGTAACAGTCGAGAAAACTGAGTAACTCGCATCCCTCAATTGAATCGACCACCTGATCTATCTTAAATAGACCAAATGGATCCTTGGGACATGCCTTGTTTAAGTCGGTATAGTCGACGCACATGCACCATTTACCATTCTTTTTTCTGACCAAGACTGGATTTGCCGGTCAATCCGGGTGGTAGATCTCTTTGATGAACCCGGCTGCAAGGAGTTTGGTTATCTCCTCCCGAATAGCATCTTTGCGGTCTTGTGTGAAGCACCGTAGTCGTTGCTTGACTGGTTTGGCGTTCGGCTTGACATTGAGGGAATGCTCGATCACCTCCCTTGGTACACCAAGCATGTCAAATTAGCCTGGACGAAGGTGACGAGCGCGTCTTCCTATTTGGGGTCATGTCTGGTCCCGACAAGCGCAGTCTTGGCAGGGTAGAAGGGTCTAGGGGGATCTTCATCATTTCTGAATCCGCTGAAATTCCTGACTTGGTTGCTTTTGTAACACCCAGAAATTCTCCACCGAAATTCTGAACATTCATGTGTACTAAATCCCTACCCAGAAAAGCTACGGTACACAAATCCAAGTTGCCACACAGACTGTCTTACAAACAGAGTAAAATTATATTACATAAATGCAGCGGAAAAGGGGAAAACAAAGTCTATAGATAGCGGCCCAGCAGCAGCTTCCATCCCACAAGCACCTTGACGGCGGAGCCAGCCTATTCCTCAGGGTGATCCTCGTCGGACGCGTTCTCCAACACTGAGAGGGGGAAAAGGGAGCAAGGCTGAGTACCACCCACAGTACTCAACAAATCACACCCGCAATAATGCATATGCACGGGGAACAAAGATTGGCTAGGGTTTGATTTGCGTAAGAGCAGTTGCAAACAGTAGTAGTTCGCAAACAGTAAAAGGTTGATTAATTTAACAATATTAATTCTCCACCGATTAACGTTACACCATGTTAACCAGGCCCAACCGTCCCTTAAACTAATCAACGTTACACCACGTTGACCAGTCTCCACTGATGAACGCTACACCACGTTCACCAGACTCCTCCGATTACCGTTACACCACGATAACCGGACTCCACTGATTAATGTTATACCACGTTAACTAGTCTCCACTGATCACTGTTACACCACGCTGACCAGTCTCTCCTGATCAACGTTACACCACGTTGACCAGGCCGCACTGATGAACGCTACACCACGTTCACCAGGCACCACTGATGAGCGTTACACCACGCTCACCAGTCTCCACACACGTTCTCGTGTGCCAGTGCATCACCACGATGCCCCGTGAGAGGCTGTGACAGGACCGTTCATGCAACCTCTCCCTAACCATCCACACCACGCTGAGATTGCACCTGCTGACAGGGCACACCATATTGGCCAGGCTACCCCCCTTGCGCCACGGTGAATCTGGAAGCCGGTCAACCCTACCCCGGGCCGACCCAACTCCATCATGCCCACCCTCATCTTCGGTGCCTAGGAGAGAGAGAAGAAACGCTTCAAGCCCAGCCATTGCCCACGCTGGCTTGTGGAAAGTACGGGTAGTTGCCCAAGTGGTTCCCACGAACCGGTCCTTAATTGCCATGGGTGCAACAAGTAGAACCACATACCCACAGCCCACCATTTAGGTCCAATTTTAGTAATTTAACATCATCCTATCCAAAGTTCTATTTTTCCGACATTGAGTCGAATCATATAAAAAGATAGTATTTAATTCCCTGGTGAGCTATGTTGATAAGCATGGCTAAGCATCCTAAGAATAGTAATCTAATCATATTATAACCCAGGTGATAAGGATTTAGGTTTCAAAACTAGGCAAAGTCCTATCATGGTATAGGTTATAACCCATCCACATGAAACATTGAAATAATGCAGTTTATTTAAGTAAACAAAACAATTTAGCGAAAAACGGGTACAAAATGATCAAGAAAACAGTGCGACTTGCCTTACTCCGGCTTGACGTACTCTGCTACGACCTCATAATACACCGGAGGGTCACCGACGTTGGATTCTATAACAAGCAATACACAAACAATTAAAAAAGTACATGTGGGCAAACAAACTGGAGCTGAAATTATTTTTAATGGATTCTTGACATTTTTCTGGATTTAATGAGATTTGAATGGGCTTAATCGGAGTTCGTATGGATTAGTTATGAATTATTGAAGTTTTACTATTATTTCCAATATAAAACTAATTACAAAATGATTTATTGCGCAATTAAATGATTTATTGCGTCATTGGACTGAGAAGCCGGCGTCGACAGGCGGGCCCCACCGGTCAGCGGCGCACAGGAGAAAGGCGCATGGTGGACTCGGTCCACCGAGCCAAAAACGGGCGCGCCATGTGGCGCCAACACGGCGGCCACGCGGGCAGCCGATGGTTGGCCCCGATCTGCCGCGTGGCAGATCGGACGGCCCGGGGACGTGCCGGCCACACGCCGGCCGTCCCGAGCGGGAGGCGGCGGCACGCGCGCCCCGATGGTCGCCGGCGGTGACCACACAGCACGGCGGTGGGCACGCGGAGAGGCGAAATGGGACAGGGAGACGGCGGGGAATCTCACCGGCGGCTCTCGGCAGCGAGCGACGACGCGATGATGACGGCGGCGATGAGGGAGCGGCGGCGGCTTCGGAACAGCGTCAGCAACGGTGCTCCTACGGCGACGGGAGAGCGAGGAACAGCGGCCGAAGTGCTCTGGGAGATGGGGGAAACGAGAAGAGGGTTAGGGCGGAGAAAGGAGGCGTGGCATGGTGGAAATGGCCGGCCGGAGAGGATGCAGAGGGACAGAGCTCACCGTGCACGAGGGCGGGGTGTTTCGGCGAGTTTTGGCTTCCACAGAGTGGCGGCCAAGGTGCTCCTCAGTGTGGCGGAGATGGCGTTGGCGGCGGCCAGGCAACGATCGGAGCGACGGCGAGCAGTGGCTGGAGTTGGCAAAAGACGGTGGTAGCTCGAGTGCACGGTGGCGGCAGTGTTTGGGGCACGGAAAGGCGAGGGAGGTTGGGGGAAAAAAGGAGAAGATGGGGAAGCTTTTTATGGGCTCGGGAGGGGAGATGAGGACCGGGTTGTGGGCAGCAACGGTTGGCGGAGTGGGGAGGACGCGGGCAGCCGGCGAGGTCGATTCGGCGCGGGCTTGGGGAGAAGCTAGGCGGATGTGGCGTGGATGAGAGGGTGGATGAGGACCTTGGCCTCCGGGATGTGCGGCGTGGGCACGGGAGGCGCGGGGGAGGCGGCGGCATGGTTGACATCAGCCCGCCACCTCCAGCTGGAGGTTAGGGGTGAAACTGACTGGCGGGGCCCGCCTGTCAGCGCCCCTAGCAGGTAACGGGCGGCGCCACGGGATGGGCCGGCCCAGCGCGGGGAGAACTCTTCCAGGGGGGAAGCAGGCCTGCGGGCACGCGGAGAGGCTGGCACAGGAGCGGGCCGGCGGCCCAGGAAAAGAAAAAGAGAAAGGAAAAAGAGAAAAGGCTTTTCTAGAGCGATTTTAATTCTAGTACTCATTTTTGATTTATTAAAAATACATTCCATGCTCTAAAAATTCCAATAAAAATCCTGTTAATATATTTTGGCAAGAGGAATACAAGAAAAATATTTCCAGCCACAGTAATTTATTATTTTGCATTTCACATATTTAAGTAATTCATTTGGTCATTTAAATTTTATTTTTCTTGGACAATTTTCTCAGGTATTATTTTGTGTGGCTCAATTTTGGGTGTGACAGCTTTCTTCGCCAGAACTTGATCGTCCTCGTTTGTAGGTGTTGTAGCTAGTCAGATGTTGTTTCGTCCAACTGCTGCTTCTTGGGATTGGGCCAGCTCGCAACTCTCCTTGCACAAGGCTTGCTTGACATCGCTGCGCAAGGAAAGTACTCCTGCTGGTACTGGCATCATGAGCACCATGTATGTATAATGAGGCACTGCCATGAATTTGGCTAGTGTAGGCCGCCCGAGTATGGCATGGTATGTGGTCTCGAAATCGGCAACCTCAAAGCAGATGTTCTCGGTGCAGAAATTCTCCTGCGTGCCAAAAGTAACTAGAAGAGTGATCTGTTCGAGTGGAGTAGAAGAGAGGCTGGGGATTACCCCATGGAAGGGAGTTGTACTCGGCCATAGCTCGGATCGAGGGAACTTCATCTCATCGAGCGTCTTGGCAAACAAGATGTTGAGAGCGCTTCCTCCATTGATTAGAAGCTTCTTTAATTTGATGCTTCTGATGACCGGATCTAGGATGAGTGGATAACGTCCTGGATGAGTTACTCGGTCGAGGTGATCCACGTGGTTGAAAGTGATTGCCGTCTCAGACCAACGTAGGTATTGAGGGGCGTCTCACGAGACCAAGTTGACCTCTCGGGCCGTTAGCTTCTGTTTTCGCTTGGACTCGTATGCAGATGGCCCTCCGAAGATGTGGTTAAGCTCAGCCTGGGGATCTTGATAGTCACTGGCTGCTCCTGATCTGGCTGTCCTTGTCCTTGTTGTCACCAGATGTGGATGTCTGCTCGGAAGCAAACTTCTTGAGCATAAAGCAATTTTTAGCCATGTACTTTTCCTTTGGGTGGAAAGGGCATGGCCCATTCATGACCTTCTGGTATTCATCTGTCCTTGGGGGTTGCGGTCGGCTGCGTTCAACGGCTGCCACAACGTTGTCCGACTTGCATTTGCGATTGCCGAACTTAGTCTGGGCCGCTTCGTCGGTGTCCTTCTGTTCCTTCTATCGGGACTCCTTCTTGTCATCTAGGGCCTCAGCAACGGCATCGGTTGAGTCAGCGTATTTGTTTGCCATATCGAATAGAACCTTGACAGAACTTTGAGGCTCCGAGTGAACTTGGCGATGAACGGGGTGTCCTTGACTCTCTTGCGAAAGGCGGCGATGACATCCTCGTCCTTAATCTTGGGTATTGAATTCCTCTTCTCAGAAAACTGCTTGATGAAGTTACGGAGGGACTCGTTCTTCCTCTGGTGGCACTGATATAAATTGTACTCAGAAGATGGCCTCTCGTAGGTTCCTTGGAAATTTACAACGAAACGTTCACGGAGTTCTCCTAGGAGCCGATTGACTGCTTAGGAAGCCATGTCAGCCATGTCCTCACCGAGTCAACCAAGGCGACTGGGAGGTAGTTAGTCATGGCCTTGTGGTCTTCCCATCGTACTTCTCTATTCTAGTCGGCTTGAAGCCAAATAGCCAGTCGACTTGTTGTAGCTCGCGTGTGAAGGCTAGAACTCCTTCATCTGAGTGGGGGCTTTGACTTCGACTGCGGTGATGAAACCGCTTGTGGTGGATATCGAAGCGTTTGTGTTCGTCTTCAAGTCGGCGGCGCTCATCCTCCTCATGTTCTCGGCGTCAAGCATTAATATCATGGCGGAGATCCCGCCATAGTTGTCATCGGGCATCCTGGTTGTCGCTGCGGTCGTCATGATGATGTCGTCATCGATCATTACTCGGATTGCCGAGTGACGTATGTCGTGACTCCGAGTGATGCTGACCAGAGCCAACTGCTCGGTGCCGTGCTAAAGCAGATAAAACCGCCGTGTCTAGAACCGTCTTGTTTGATGCTATAAGAGTGTCTCCAGATTGTTATCGCTGCTGACATGCTAACAGTGATCATAGCCTTGATCCTCACGATCATTGAGGTGGCCTAGTGGTTGGGGCCGAACTGCAAGGTGTCAAGTAACGTGGCAGTGGCTAGGACGTTCTGCTGTGGGGTCACAAAGACGTCATGGTTGCCTACTCGAGTTTGGAGGATCTCTTGTTGAGCAGTCCACCCATCCTTGCGCAGGTTGTCGTTGCGTGTGTTGTGCTCAGTTTGGCGGCGGAGTGCGTCTTTCTCCTGTTGCTCACGCAATCGGTGAGCCTCCTCCTCTTGCCGATCACGTAGTCGGTGTGCATCTTGAGTGAGAGTTGAGCCCTTGAACACCATGAAGACTTCGCGTGGTGGAGAAAAGCTTGCCAAGCTACTGTTCGACTGTGAGTTGGAGTCAGAGTAGATTAGGGTGGTGATTACAACTCCAACCTCCCTTGATCCGATCTCGAGCGGCTCTAGGCCGTATCCGAGTCGAACTCCAGGGGATTGGATCTACCGCATCAGAGTTAGATTGAAGTTATACGCGGCATTGCTGAGTCCGAACGGGAGATTGACAATCTCTTCCTCCCTAAGCCCAACCTCGGCCGGCTCGAGGCCGAGTCCGAGCCAAACACTGATAGAAAGAGTTGTCTCTGGACTCGCGCATCTTGGGGATTGCTGCAGCGTGTCGCCAAAGATAGCTGCAGCATTGAGTAGGCTGACTGGCGTGATGTCGATTTGGTTCCTAGCCGATCGGGTCAAATCTGAGTCGGTCAGGGTGAGGTTGCCGAACATGTCGGCGATAAAGTTGAGGCTCCCGAAACTGATTGTTTGCCTGGGGAAGAACTTGACGCCATCGACTCCGGTGGTTGGATCCATCAGGCTTGTTGAAGATGATCTTGCCGAAGCCCTACCTGGTGCGCCAACTATCGATGTTTTGTATCAGCAATAATTATATGGGGCTACTCATGAGACCTAAAATTGATGGATTGCAAAGGAACATGAAACAATTTATCCTGATTCAGGCCCTTGAGGTGAGGTAATACCCTAATTTCAGCTGTGGTGTATTTCCTTTGAGGTTTCTCTGGTGAGATTCTGTCTCATACCCCGAGGGGCAAGGTTACAAGGTTGGAATCCCAGTTGGACTTGACTAAGGGTTTTCTTCTAGGAATACAACGTATCCGACTAGGACTATATCCCTTTCCTTATCATACAAGGTAAAATGGACCGAGTCATGTTGTATCTCTAATTACAGGATTAGGCCCATCCTCTATCCGAGTGGCCACAAAGCTCCTCATGAGATACCCGGGGCCCATGGCCTCCACAATACAAAGCAGTGTGAAATTTCGGATCAATACCGAATCAAGTTCACAAGTTCATAGATAACAAAGCTCATTATAGATCAACACAGAATAAAAAAAATCAACAAAGAACCAAAAAAATCAGTACAGGAAGTCGATGCATTGCTCGCCAGAGGCTACTGTGGCCGCTGAGGCCACCGCTCACCTACCGCCAAGGCCGCTACTCGCCCGCCGCTCACTTGCCACCACGGTCGCTGCTCCCCCGCAGCTCACCCGCTGCCGAGGCTGCTGCTCCCTCGCCGCTCGCCCGCCACCACCACGGCCGCTGCTCCGCTGTTCATTGGGAAGATAAGGGAGAGAGAGAGCGCTGGCTGGAAGTTGAGATAAGAAGATAAGGGCGAGAGAGAGCGCGGCTAGTAGGGAAGATAATGGGGAGAGAGAGAGCGCTGTGGTTGCTTGGCTCCTCGATTGGCTCAATCCTATCAGTGCCGGTTAATTAGAAAAACCGGTACTGATATCCCACACATCAGTGACGTTTTTTTAATTAACCGGTACTAATACTATCAGTTTCGGTTTTTTTAATGAACTGGCACTAATGTGGTGTCATCATGCCGGTTCTTGTCCATAGAGGACGTGGCACAGCGCGCATGCTGGACAGTGGACATGGTGGCTCAATGCCTAGGGTGATGGCCACGCTCGCTCCCTTGCCGCCGTCATGATCTCCAGGGTACGTTGCCACCACTAGTTGCAAAGCCTAGCGCCCGTCATGGTTGTGTGCATGACACACGTCGTGGTGTTTGACAGAGGCGACAACATGTATCTGTTTAAACAACTTCAACAATTTAAGAGTGCTCGGTCATTCCTAATTTTATGGCAATCTAAATTAAGTCATTTCTAATGTATCCAAATTATGATAATCTATCATAAGAATTAAGGCACATTACCTGTTTGTCTCGGGATGCAACCCAAACTTATCCAATGTTCTTTTATCCAACACAAGTTCAAGTCATATTGTCAACTCTGACTCACAAAACATCAACGACCTGCAACAAGAGTTATGTAAGCTGAATTAGTTCTTTTCTCCTCTTTCTGTTTTAAAGTTCCTTGTTAAAGGAATTAAGTTTTATGTAACCTTGAAAAATGTTATTTTTCATAAATAAGAAACAACAGGATGATCATAGATGGTATATCTCTACTATTATAAAAATATAACGTTTCCTTTCGGCTGGATATAAGTTTGTCCGCTGACGTCATACTGACGTTAGCATGACGTCAGTGTCTGACGCTAACATCACGCTGCGGGACGATGACGCATGGCTCGTGTTCAGGTCCCTGGCGTCAGCTTCCCTCTCGCCCTCTCCTCCCGCCGCCGCGGCGCTCATCCCCCACCTCGCCGCGGGGCACCACCGCCTCGGCCTCAAGCGTGCCTTCGCGGCCGCGGTATTCCTGCTCGAGAAGAGCCCCCACGCAGACCCAGTCCTGGAGGTCGCCCTGCAGGCCATCATCACTTCACTCGCTGCAGCGGGCTCCGCTTCTCCGGCTCTGGCCCTCGTGCGCGCTCTGCTGCACTGCGAGCGCTGCCTTCTGGCTTTCTCCGCCTGGGGCTCCCCGCTTATAGAGCTCTCGCGCGCTGACACGGGCGCCTTTGCTGCCTTCTTGAAGGTCTTCGACAAAGCCTGCAAGCAAATGGTGGCGGAGAAGTCCCCTTCTGTGGTAGTGGCGATGCGTCCTGACCTTGCTGTCTGCAATGCTGTTCTTCGTGGCTGCTGCCGCCTGCTCAGCTCAGTCACAGACGCTGAGAGGGTCTTGGAGATTATGTCGGCTATTGGAGTGTCACCAGATATGGATAGCTTCGGATGTCTTGCGTTCTTGTATGCTTGGAGAGGTGTTCCAAACCGTGTTGATGAGCTTGATAAATTGTTGGATGCTTTAGGATTCACCAAGAAGAATTTTTTCAAGAATTTGATCAGTGGGTATTTGAAAAGCTGCAGCTTTGAGTCAGTTTCATCAGTCATTCTTCATACGATCCGTGCGGCGGAGAAGAGAGAGTTGGGGATGTCAACGCATTCGATATGGAAAGCTATACAGAGATTGCTCAGTGTTTTGTTGATAATGGGAGGATCAAGAAACTATCCCAATTGATCATCAAAGCACAGGAAACTGAGTCATTGCAGCAATCACTGCCAGTTGAGGGTTCTGTTGGGTTTGGGATTGTCAATGCTTGTGTTGAGTTTGGCCTGTTGAACAAGGCTCATAGTATACTCGACGAAAGGACTGCTCAAGGAGCTTCTGTGGGGCTTGGTGTATACTCAATCTTGAAAGTGTATTGCAAGGAGCAAAGGACTGCAGAGGCTGCACAGCTTGTCTCAGAGATTAGTGCAGCAGGGCTACAGCTTGATGCTGGCAGTTACGATACTCTTATTGATGCTTCTATGACAGCCCATGATTTCCTATCTGCATTTGCTCTCCTCAAGGAGATGAGAGAGGCTTAGGACAAGTTATCTTACTATAATGACAGGCTTGACAGAGAACAACCGGCCTGAGCTTATGGCATCATTCTTGGACTCAATGGTCGATGACCCAAGGATAGAAATTGCAACACATGACTGGAACTCAATAATACATGCCTTTTGCAAGGTCGGGAGGTTAGAAGATGCTCGAAGGACATACCGAAGGATGGTATTCCTGAGGTATGAGCCATATAATCAGACCTACCTTTCGCTAATCAATGGGTATGTCGCAGCTGAGAAATACTTTAGTGTGCTTATACTATGGACAGAAGTGAGGAGGAAGGGGCAGGGACGGTGACGGGTTCATCCTGGGTGTGGCCTCCGCAGCCGCCGCTGCGCCCAGCATGGCGGCAGATCTCGTGGAATCTCTGCGCTTGGCTTTGGCGTGAGGCTTGGGGTTTCAAGATGGGGACAGCGAGCAGCTGAGCACGCCGATCTAGGACTCGATTAGGCCAGTGGGCAGTGGCAGATCGGAGGGGCAAGAGGGGTTAGGGTTTAGAGGAGATTGGTACTGCAGTGGAGCGCTGAGGAGGGGAGAAGGCAGGTCGCGAGGCGGGTGGGGGATCCGGAGCGAGGGGAGGAAGGAGGACAGTGAGAAGGTGGGGGGTGTTGTCGGATGCACGATATACATTAGCTTTTGGAAGAATGAAATCATGAATAATACGTACATTAGATAGGGCTAGAGCGCCCGATGCGGGAGGGGAGTTCTACTGGGTTCCGGCGGAGGCGAGCACGAGGCCACGATGGAGTTGGAGACGACGACGACAACGGAAGCAACCGAGCAAGAGTAATGGAGAAGATGAGGACCCAAGTTAAGCCAAATTTCATGCAAAGATTTCGGGGGGGGGGGGGTGTGAAGAGAGAGGTGGGCCCCACGAGTGGGTGGGAGCCACGTTTATCGTGCATCTATGCAGGTTCGCGTTGAAATTATGGTTTCGCGCCACTTCTGATCCACGTGCGCCCGGTCCATGCACCGGCGCCTCCTTGGATGGACGGGAGGGAGCATCGGCTCACGGTATAGTCCATGAACCGCATTCAAGAAGCGCGAGAGCGCAGCGTGTGTCGCCACTGTGATGAAACCGCGAGAGTTAGGGGTGCCTTTTACTGGACATGTTGTGATTGCTGTACATGTGTACGCCGTTGAACTATAACACGTTGAGAAAGAAAAAAAAGGAATATTCCTCTAATCGTTTGTACTTTATCGCAGGGGTAGTAAAATTAAAATTGCTCTCACCTGTTGCGTAGCACGGGCATTTTGCTAGTATTATAAAATAAACAAAGAAAGAACATGAAATTGTGGACATACAATTATAAGCATGTGTGTCCAACATTCCAGTGCTCAACCCACATTCATGACAAAAACAATTTAGGATCTATCAACACATTCCAACAAATAAAATGCAAAAAAAAAGAGACACAGGGAACATGATGAACAGAAGCACTCAATTTATGAAGACGACGGTGGTGGTGGGAGCAAACTTGACGATAGCTCACATGGCGTCGTAGAGGGGTTGCGCCTTAGACTGTAATTAGGGCTTTTGTATTCGATTTAGTGTATACAGATGTGATTGTGGACTTCTGCGTTTGTCTTGTATGTTTGTCTTCGGATGATGTTGGAGTAGGCACAGGGGTCCCCGATCTTGTGGTCCCACCGTAGGTGCTCAAGAGGTCGCTTTCTTAGCCCCTGGGCAGGGACCCAACCGCTTGGGGGGCGCAGTGCCTAAGCAAGCACACATGTGCTCAAGGAGGCGCACATCCTCATCTTGCCCTGCATGGCCCTACCAGTTGGACAAAACAAAGACTTTTGTTTGCCATGAACGTCCATAGGCACAGTACCACCAGAGCCCTTCCTTGTCTTAGCCCGTAGCCCCCGGGACAGCCAAACTAGTAGTGCACTTGGATGGTGGGATAACCCGAGGCCCTCGGGCCTTGATGGTGTTCAGAGTTGGGCAGACCAGGCCAAGCACCCACAGCCTGCCACCGAAGACCTAGGTTGTCCTGACTACCCATCCTTGGGCACTAGGATTATCCGAGGTCCTCGAGACATGGTGGTGCTTGGGGTACTGCCCACCAGGCAAAACATCGACAACCCATCACCGAGGGGTAGGTTATCGTGACCATCCCAACTGCATACTGCTTAGTGTCCACCTTGTGATCGGGAAACGAGAGGGTGAGGTTTCACATGACGAGGAACTTTTTTGCAAACAGGTGAGTAGGCAAATGCTCCTGAGAAGCATTCGGGAAGAGAAAATAATATAACAATATGCATATATAATCATGATGACACCAGTGAGAGCCCCTGGCCAACAAAGGGAGGAAAAATTCCCACCTTGGTTGGCCCGAGCACTCGAAGAACACTTACGCAGCTACTTAGGGATAGAATTTGCGCAGGTGTTCAATGTTCCATGCGTCGGGAGCGGTTGCCCATCCTCCATGGCCAATCGAGCTGAGCTTGGTCAGGGGAGACCGGGTCACGAGGAAGGGGCCCTCAAACATGGGGGAGAGTTTGCTCTTTCCTTCGCGCATTAGAGCACATCAGATTACTAAGTCCCCGACCTCAAGTGATCGGGCCCAAACACGGCGCTGATGGTAGCACCTCTGGCTCTAGTGGTATCCAACCGCTCAGAGGGCAGCTTGCATCTGTGCTTAGCCCCTGAGCTCGCTCACGCTCGAGCAAGCGTTGTTGCTGTAGCCGTTCCTTTAGCCCCTGGGCCGGTACCGCGCCTGCTCGGTAGTTGTCCACTCATGAAGGTAGTCCCCGAGCATGCTACTAGCATGCCTCATCGCCATTTTACCTTTAGCCCCTTAGGTTACATACCTTTGCAACGCGTAAGGGTGATCGAGTAGCTCATGGCACCTAGGCTTTCGTGGTGCTTGGGGGCGGAACTGGCCAGACTAAGCATCACTACCTGTCGCCGTGGCCTAGGCTGCCCCGACCTAGGGCTACCCGAGGACCTCAAGACTCGGTGATGCCTAGGGCACGGTCCACTGGTCCGAGCACCAACGCCTAGCGCACAGGGCCAAGCTATCACAACCACCAAGACTACGTGCTCTAGCCGTCTCCCGTTTCCATTTGGGAAGCAAATGAGAGTGGTTCCACGTGATGAGATGTCCTCACGAATGGATAAGTGGGGAGAAAAAACTCCCCAAAAGCAAAATTGACAGACATAGAAAGGACAATGTGCAAGTTGTATATATTGAAATAATGTACAGAGTGGCAGAGCCCCCGGCCAATGTGGGTGGGGTGAAAGCATGCCCAGGTTGGCCCGAGCACCACCACTCACTTACAGGGCTTTACCAAGGATAGAACTTGCGCAGGTGCTCGATATTCCACAGGTTTAGGAGTGGGGTCCTGTCCTCGATGGCCAGTCTTACTGAGCCTAGTCAGGGGACACAGGTCATGAGGAAGGGGCCTTCCTACATGAGGGATAGTTTGTTTCTTCTAGCACGCGTTAGAATGAGACAGAGTACTAGATCCTCTACCTCGATCGGGCCCGAACGTTGCGCTGATGAACAGTTGCCGGGCAAAGACGTCGGCATTAGCCCGGAGGAAGGCAAAGAGCGCGCTTTCCTATTGGAGTCTAGACCACCACCAATCTTGACAGTCCTAGATGTGTCCTCGCCCAACACAACTTCCTCCATGAGGAGGGAGTCGCTGGCCGCAAGCCATGGCTTGGTGGCGGTGGAGGGACCCGAGGTCCCTCGGCGCTCCTCGCGCTCGAGCCCCAGGGCTGCGAGGTCCGAGGAGCACTACTCGGTACAAGTGATGGTGCCTCTAAGGTCGTTGGCAACAGTCATGGGGCCGGTGGGACCTGGCATCTTCATGGCGAGGTAAGCGTAGTGCGTGACCGCCATGAACTTTTCAAGCCCGGGGCAACCCAGAATGGCGTTGTATGGGAGGTTGTAGTTCGCCACGTCAAACATGATGTGCTCAGTCCAGAAATTTTCCCGGTCCCCAAATGTGATGGGCAACTAGGTGTGCCCAAGGGGCCAGGCATGTCCAGAGGTGATGCCGTGGCATGGGAGAGAAGGCTTAAGGCGCTTCTCCACAACCTTGAGCTTGTCGTAATACTTAGGGGACATGAGGTTTAGCCCCACGCCCCATCGATGAGGACGCAACCCACCTTGATGTTGCAGATGCTAGGAGCGATGATGAGTGCCAGGCACCCGTCCTCAGTAGTGCTCTCGGGGTGGTCGGCCTGGTCGAAGGTGATCGGGACCTCAAACCACTTGAGCCACTTGGCGGTCTCTATGCTCGGGGTGGTCGAGAGCAGCTCGCGCCACATCGCCTTAAAGCTGCGACACGACGGGTGTGTGTAGGCGCCACTATCAAGAGTAGCGACCATGTGCTCGGGTTCCTAGAACTCGAGGTCGGGGTTCTTGTCACTGTTGCTGTTTTGGCGCCGAAGCTCCTTAGAGAATTTGCCAAGCTTCTCGGCCAGCGCGGGTGTGGTCTTTTTCTTCTTCTTGTTACTACCACTAGCGTTGTTGCGCGGCTAGGACAAAGTCCTCAGTGGGGCATTTCTCCTTCCTCTGCCTCCTTCTCTCCCGCCTTTCGGTGGAGCGGGAGGAAATGACGCTGTTGGCAGGGGCCTCATTGTCACACCCTAGGTTTCCCCTTAAACAAAGCCACACAAAATATAATAAAGAAAAAGCCCTAAAGAAATTATTTTAAAAGACCAGGGAAATTAATTAAATAAGTAAAATGCAAAATAATAAATTATCTTGGCTGAGAATATTTTTCCTATATTCTCCTTACCAAAATACCTAACAGGATTTTTATGGGAATTTTTAGAGCACTGGAAGTATTTTTAATAAATCAAAACAAATTATTAGAATTAAAATCCTTCTGGAAATTCCCTTTTTCCTCTTCCTTTCCGTCCTTTTTCCTTTTCCTTTTTCTTTCTTCCCGCTGGGCCACGGCCCAGTGCTGTTCCTCGGCCTGCCGCAGCCCATGTTGCCCCACGCCTCTCCCCGCTCCTCCTCACTGACTGGCCTGGCCTAGCTGCCAGCCGCGTTTGCTCGCCTCGCCTACTGACATGTGCTCGCCTTGCCCATCTTCAACCTCTGGCCGACTCGGCCAGAGGGGATCGGCCTTCCCTGAGCGTCAGATTTTTGCCCGTCCCCGCTCCCCCGCGCCTCGGCCCTTGATTCAAACTCCATGGACCAAGTCCCCGCCCGTTTCCCCCACCTTCTCCACCCCTCTCGCCCACGACCGTGGTTGAATCACACCCACTAGCCACCATGGCCACCACCCCACGTCCTTGAGAAAATTGGCCAACTCAGCCACAAACTACCACAGCTGAGTACATATAAACCCTCCTCGTGCCCTGTCCTCACGTTCCCCTCAGTTGCCCACGCCTGCCGAGCCAAGCTCCCAAATCACCGTCGTGCTCCACCGACTCCAGTTGCACGCTGCCGTCGCTAGAGCCATCACCGACTACCGCGCTTGCACTTGCTAGCTTCGCCCACCCCGCTGCATCCTGCTCCGCCGCTGGTCGCCTCGGATTCTAGCCGGAACTCCATCCTCTCCATTGCCCCTCTCGGTAAGCCTCTCCGCCGGCAGTCGGCCGCGGATTTCCATCGACCCACTCGGTCTTCTTCCCTCCTAATACATTCTACACATCCACTAGGTCCTCCTAAACCTCGTTCGTGCCTCCATCGTCGCCTTGAGCCACTAGAACGCCGTTGCCGTTGACATCCCAAACCTCATTGACACCAATCTGCTCTGCTCACCGCTATTCGCCACTCTCCGTCGATCACCACACCTCGGTGAGCACTCGACCGCATTCCTCACCTCCTCCGCCGCTCGCCGCTGCCCTCCGTCCCGCCAGATGGTCGCCGGCGGTGACCATCAGGCCGCGCTCACCGTTGCCGGCTACGGGCACTGGCGGGGCTTGTTCCCGACTTGGTCTAAGCCGTCCAATTTGTCTCGGCAGATTAGGACAGCTAGTGTGCCTATGCCCGTGGTCGCACGTGCGTAGACTGCGTCCACCGTGTGCCGCACTCTCATGCGCCATTGACCAGTGGGTCCCTCTTGTCGGCGCCGGTTCCCCGTGGTCCACTGACACATTAAATCCTTGTTAATGCGCAATAAATCGTTTAGAAATTGCTTCTACATAGGAAAATCACAATAAAACTTCTAAAATTCATAACTAATTCATTTGAGCTCCGATTAATTCCATTCAAATTTTATTAAATTCAAAAAAAAGCCAAGAATCCATTAAAAATACTTTCAGCCCTTGTTTCCATGTCCACATGTACTATTTTAATTGTTTGTGCGTTGTATGCTATAGAAACCGAGGCCGTCGATCCTCCGGTTTACTACGAAGTTGTTGCTGAATTCGCCAAGCCGGAGCAAGGCAAGTCGCATCGTTTCCTTGATCATTTTGTATCCATTTATTGCAAACTATTTGTTTTAAATTAAGAAACAAGCATTATTTCATCATTTCATGTGGGAAAGGTGACCTATATGCATGCAATTTTAATTGCTCTGACGTTATTCCACCTGTACACCTTTGTAGCTAGGTAATAATATGACTAGGGCCTATTATTAGGATGCTTAGCCTTGCTTAGAAACCTTTAGCTCACATGGGGATTTAAATACTTTAATCTACATTTATGGTTCGACTCAAAGTCGGAAAATGGAACTTTGGATATGTTGATGTTAAATTACTAAAATTTGACCTAAATGGTGGGCTGTGGGTGCACGGTTTTGTTGGTCGCACCCATGGCAATTAAGGACTGGTTTGCGGGAACCCCTGAAGCAAGTACTCGTACTTTCCACAAGCCAGCATGGGTAATGGCTAGGCTTGTAGCATTTCTTCTCCCTCTCCTAGGCACCATTGGTGAGAATGGGCATGATGGAGTTGGGTCAGCTCGGGGTTGGGTTGATCGGCTTCCGGATCCATTGTGGTGCAAGGGGGGTAGCCTGGCCAATGTGGGGTGTCCTGGTGGTAGGTGCAACCTCAGCGTGGTGTCACAGCCTCTCACGGGGTGTCGTGGTGATATGCCGGCACACGGGAACGTGTGTAGGGCTGTGTCTTGTGGGTATAGTTGTACACCTCTGATCAGAGTAAATCTATTCGAATAGCCATGCCCGCGGATATGGGCGATTGGTCAAGACTCACCGTGATTAGTCTCACCCTTACTTACTTAACTTGACTTAATGGAACTGGTATAGTTTAGGTGGATGGTTGGGCCTGGTTGACTTGGTGTAATGTTAATCAATGGAGGATTAATATCATTCAAATAATCAACCTTTTACTGTTTGCGAACTACTGTTTGCAACTGCTTTTATGCAAATAAACCTCTAGCCTATCTTTGTCTCTCATGCATTGTGCATATTTGTGGGTGTGATTTGTTGAGTACTATGGGTGGTACTCAGTCTTGCTCCTTTCCCCCTCTCAGTGGTGGAGAACATGTCCGACGAGGATCAGCATGAGGACTAGGCTAGCTCTGCCGTCAAGATGCCTATGGTATGGAAGCCTTCGCTTGGCCAGTTGTATATAGACTTTATTTGTTTTTACCGCTACATTTATGTAAGACCATTTTATTCTGTTTGTAAGACGCACTCTGTATGGCAACTTGGTATTGTGTACCCTGGCTTTCCTGGATAGGGATTTAATACACATAAATGTTTAGAATTCTGGTTATGAATTTTTGGGCGTTACAAAGTTGGTATCAGAGCCAAACTTGACCGTAAGACCAGCCAAATGGAAACCCTAAGAGCCCTCTGAAATTTTCATTTGCATATGCTTTTTGCACTTGGAGTTATTTCGGGGAAAATTGGGAATTTGTTCTTGGATTGGGATAAAATCTTACTCTTTATTTGACCAAAATTTTTGAGTCAGGTCAAAGCTAGGGTAGAAATTTTATTCGAGGGTTATGGCATAGGTGTCCAAATTTTGGGAAAAACATTGGTTATCGGGGCTAGGTATGATTTTAAGCATGCGTAAAATATTTTTACCTGCTTTGCCTTTATTATTTAAAATTAATTTGCTACTGTATGGTTCCGTCATACTAATTCGTCGGTTTCTCAATAAAGTTTATATGTAAAATTATTTCTTGCATAAAATTGTTGTTTATTTCCAAATTATTTATTGTTCACTCTATTTGGATCTGAGCATACATTTATTTCCCCTCCTTGCCTTCTATAGATGGATAGCCTCCCCAACCAACACGGTGCAGACATGGGTGGATTTGTCGAAGAGCTTCACATGATGAGCTTCACTTGGGGTACAGCCATTCCCCGGAGTATACAGCCATGGAGCTTTGGAGGGTGAGCTCCCTCACCGTGTTCGCTTGGAGCTGCCAGGCGAGCTATACCTCCTACCAGCCATGGAGGTTGAGATCAGCGGGCGTACCTATGACCACACCTGCCAGGAGGCAGCTTTCCATCTAATTGGAGAGCTACGCCGGAGGCACCACTCTACCCTCCGCACCACCACCTACCGCTACCTCCCCAGCCGAGCTCACTACCAGGTCTACAGCACATTCCAGCGGGCTGACGATGAGAACGACACCACCATCGTCCACATGAGGTGGGCGATGTGGGCCATGGACTACATGCACGCCAACTGGGTGCATGCAGCCCACGATAGAGAGGATGCCAACCGGATGACCATTATTGGTCTCTAGAACTAGATCGACCGTCTGAAGAAGGAGGTCGCGGAGTTGAAGGGACAGCCACCACCTGGTGGGGCCAGGATCCGTCTGACCCTAAGGAAGAGGACCCTTCCTCCGGTGCGTATTTAGTTGGCCCCCAGGAATGGGCCACACGCACCACCAGCGCTAGCTCCAGCTCCAGCTCCAGCTCCAACTCCAGCACCCACGCCAACACCAACCGGTGGCATGATCAGGGCGTCGTCGAGCGACGGCAGCTCTCAGGGAGGTACCAGCATCCATGGGGGTTTCACCTCCATCGACGACAGTAGCTCCCTCAGTGGATCCCATACCCGTAGCGAGGCCAGTTCGTCGGCTCACGGTAGTGAGAACTACGTGAGCGGATCCAGGAGCCGCACCGACGACGAGGAGGGTGACGAGCAGGAGCCGGAGTATAATTCGGATGACCGCAGGAGCCGTTCAGAGCACTAGGCACACTGTCCCTAGCTTTATATTTTTTTAGTTTGATTTCATGTTTAGTTGTAATGTTAGGATGTTTGCTTTGGGATAGTTGGTGGTTCATACCATCTGTTGTGGTATGGCCGCCTTAGTTAGGAGTTGAATTGCTTTTGTTATGTTTCCAAACTATGCACTTCAGTTAATTTAATCTAGGCACTTAATTATCATTCCTATTTCTGAGCCACCTGTTTTTCTCCTTCCCTCCCATTTCCATCTCCCCCTTCAGATGGTGAACACTAGGAATGGTAACCGCGCTGCCAACAATGCCAGCGTGACGAATCAACAAGATGGAGCGCCACAGTACAACGGGGCTCCCCAACACATGCCATCTCCTCTACCTGAGAACCGCACACTCGCCTAGGTTTTGGCCAACCCGAACCTGTTAACGCCAAAATTTGGTACGGATCTTTATTGGATTCGGTTAAGGAAAAATCATGGTTAACTGGCGGGAATTAAATCTAGAAGAAGCCGAATTCAAGAAGGAATTGTGAAGACCATGGAGAGGTAGTTAGTATCTTATCAATAAATTAGGTAGAGATAATAATCATGGTCCTGATCTCGTGCCCGCTCAGGACTTGTTATTTTCCTTTTTTGTAATTAGGAACTCCTGTTTCGTATCCGATCAGGACTATATCAACTCGAGGTATAAATACGTATGCTCGGGTACCTTGTAAATTATCAATCAGATCAATACAAACTTTGGCGCATCGCCACCCTATTCAATGGGTTCTTGCTTCTCGAGCCGGGCTGCATCGGTTAAGTTTGACCTCCTATGAGAGAGTAAGTCTCGTTACCCCAACTACCGTATCAACTAGGACTTCCTTGGTTAGGTTCGATATTCTAGTCGGCCTGCGGTAGTCGGCTTACCACAATATATCTGTTCTGTCTATGGCTGCATCAGTTATGTTTGATCTCATAAGCCGAGTAGATATATCACATCACGTGTGCATAGGCTTATCGGCTTACTGGGTGTAACTTATCATCAGTTTGTGCTGCATCGGTTAGGTCCGACCTACTAAACTACGTGATAGATTATTCCTGCTAGGCTGATCGGCTTTATGCAAGCATTTTATTGGGATGTATAGCCGATAAGTTATCATATTTTACATCACGATTGCATTAGATCTATCGGCCCATCGAGGTTCTGTTATCATCGTCAGTCTGTGCTGCAACGGTTAGGTCCGATCTATTAGACTGGTGATAATAATTCTATCCTTAATGAGCCGATGGATGTTTATGCGATTTTCTATCGGAGTGCTTAGCCGATAGGTTATCTTGTTAATTAAGGCCGATTGCATCGCTACATGTTTTTGGCACTCTACACCGTTATCGGCTTTTCGGCCGATACATTTCATGTCAGTAATCGGCCAGTTTATTTATTTATATTGTTATTGGTTCCTTAGCCACATGGTATATTCATCTTATCCATCTATGCCATCATCGGCTCCCAGTCGATGTATAAGTGCTTTGTCTATATCGGCCATCGGCCGATGCGGTGAGTCCAATTCGGTTTCTAGCCGATTGGCTCAACGATCTAATATTTTCTATCTCCTTGTCAATTGCAGGGTCAAATTGACTGGCACGCCTACGAACCTCAAGATTTAGGACCTGCACTGGAGTTAAGCAAATCTCCCAGGCCTTCACGTATCTCTAGGCGCCGAACCATATCATCGGCTCGTCCCCGACGCTGCCGGTGATTTTCGGCGTCAACACGTTTTTGGCACGCCCAGTGGGACACAGAATTTCAACATGGCCGGAAAAGAGATCAAAACAGACAATGTAATTCCGGTTAGCATGGAGGATCTAACAGACGAGCAGAAGCAGCTAGTCGAGCAATATATGGCCAATTTTCAGAAACTCTACTTGGAATCTTTCGGCATGACGCGACAAGGGCCGATTCAAAAATATCAGTTTCCAAAACCAGTTTTGGTTGGAGAATCGAGCCGTACACCACCTGAGAGTCCACCAGTAAAACCCTTACAGGAGATGGTGAATGAAGCAGTACATCACGCACTCATCAATCAATCCGGGATCCTAGTGAACACGCTCCATAACCTCATCAAGAGGGCAGTAGATGGATCGATTGCTCAAGAGCCTGCTCGGGGTCCTGTATATCTCCCGCCAAAGATGGAGCCAAATCAAGTTGCCTATGGCACCATAAAAGATGTACCGGAAAACTTGTTTTCACACAACCAGGCTAGGGGGGCAACAAGATATTCCTGCTGGATACCATCGGTCTGCTTATTATGGAGGATATCAGCAGAATTACCCAGGAGGTGTTGCCGATTCAGGAAATTATCAGAGAGAATATCCTAGGCAGAATCGGCTACAAACTCCACCCATACAATATCAGCAGGAAGTCCCAAGGGAAGAAGACTTATCGGCAAGGGTTGCGGAAATAGTGAGGGAATAGTTTGGGATCAAGCCAAAGGATCAAACATTTATGTATCGGCATACATATCCCGAGTGGTTTGACAGAGTGCCATTGCCACACCGATACAGAGTCCCAGATTTTTCCAAGTTCTCAGGGCAGGACAGCATATCTACAGTAGAGCATATTAGCCAATTCTTGGCACAGTGTGGAGAAGCGTCGGCTGAGGAGGCTCTGAGAGTTAGGTTTTTCCCCTTGTCATTGTCTAGATCGGCCTTTACATGGTTCTCGTCATTACCGCCGAATTCAGTTCGGGGATGGGCTGATCTAGAAAAACAGTTTCACAAATACTTCTTTGCTGGAATCCATGAGATGAGACTGACAGATTTAACATCGGTGAGGCAGAGACCAGATGAAACGGTGCCGAAATATGTCCAGAGGTTTAGGGACGTTAGAAACCGATGTTACAGCTTGAATTTGAGCGACGGACATCTAGCCGACTTGGCTTTTCAGGGTCTCTTAGCGCCAATTAAAGAGAGATTTTCATCACAGGAGTTTGAGTCCCTGGCGCACCTGGTACATAAGGTATCGGCTCATAAAAGCCGATTTCAAGAGGCGAAAAAGGATAAATATCAAAGAAGGGTTGCTCTGGTACAGATTTATTCATCGGACTCAGATGATGAAGAATCCGATGCTGAAGTCGGATTGGTGGAGTGGGCTAGAAACAAGAAATCAGTATCATGCCCGTGGGTCAAGGATATCGGCAAGGAGGAACGGTATGATTTTGACATTAATAAAGCCGATAAAATCTTTGATCTACTGTAACAAGAGAAACAGATACAACTTCTGCCAAATCATATAATTCCGTCAGCTGAAGAATTAAAGAAGAAAAGATATTGCAAGTTGTCAATGCTTTGCACCGGCATTAAAACTATAGGGCTACTCGGCGACCTGGAATTCGGTGGATTGCAGAGGAACACAAGAGAGGTTTATACTGGTTTAGGCCCTCGTTGTGAGGTAATACCCTACGTCCAATTGAGGTGTTATTCCTCTGAGGTATTTTGTGGATCGATGATCTCTTCTGTTGTCCGTGCCCTGAGGGGCGCCCTGCCTCCCTTTATATACTAGGGGACAAGGGTACATGATAAGGACACCAGTCGGATACGGCCAAGGGATTTCCTCCTTAGAGATAGAGTCCTATCTGACTAAGGCTATGCTTCCTTGTTATTCAAGGCAAAGCCTGCCGGGTGCTATCTTATCTCTAATTACATGGTTCGGCCCATCCTCTATCCGAGTGGCCCAATACAGATGGTGAGGTACCCAGGGCCCATGGCCTCCACAGTAGCCCCTGAGACCTTCATAGTTGAGTCACAGCTGATGCCGAGTGCTCATCCTCCACGGTGAAGGTTGCCCGAGTGCAGTGCCCCCGAGTACTCTTTGTCCAAGTAAGTCTTCTTCCGAAGATGTAACGCTATGAAGGGCTTCATGTAGATGTATGAATGGTGTGCACCGGATAGGCGCACCTATTAGGTGTAGCCCCCGACTTTGTGCTTAATTGTGACGACAATTAAACATAAAGTCAAAGATCTTTAACCTGGAAGTCTTTCCCGAGTAGATTACTACTGGTATACGAGACTCTTTGGTATCATGTCAACTGGAATAAACTTTATAGTCTTGCCGAGTAGGAGACTACTTGTATGTAGGACTCTTCGACTTCATGTTAGTCGGAATATGTGTTTATAGTCTTGCCGAGTAAAATGCTACTCGTATATGGGACTCTTCAGCATCATGTCAGCTGGAAAAGGGGGTTTATAGTCTTTTCCGAATGGCGTCCCATTCAGAAGTTAGACTCCTCCGCATCATGTCAGCGGGAAAAGATATTTATAGTCTCTCCCGGGTAGTGCACTACTCGAAAGTTAGACTCTTCCGCATCATGACAGCGGGTAAAATGTTGCTCATGGCAACTGATGGCCACCCATGTAGGCCGAGTACCACTTTATGAAAATAAATCCACAGCGTGGTTAGGTGTACCCGAGAAAGATATCTGCATCTCCAATTTCAATGAAGACCAGCTTGTGATCCTTGTAAGGATATATCCTCGAGACCTGGGGGATAAGACAGATGCCCAAACATATATGTTTAGCAATAAGGCTCTCATGAAGCATATCTATTTACCTTATCGGCTCCTGTTAGTAGCACCAGCACTATAATTTCAACTCAGCCTGCGGGCGGCCCACATGGAGCATGCTACTGTAGGAACTCATATCTTGGTGGCCCAGTGCTGACGGTGTAGGCCTAAGCCCATCTAGCTGGCATTGGTTATATAAGAGCAGGGAGAGAGAAAAAGATTCCGTCATCTTCCCCAAATAGGCCAATCGCTTCATCTTCCATCTTCGCGCCCAACTTTTCGCCTCCCGCCCGGCTAGGGTTAGCTGCTGCTATTCCCCAACCGAACTCGCGCGATTCCAATCCTCTTCGTTTGTTCCAACCCCCCGATTTGCTTTTCCCCAAATCTCACTGCTTCCAGTCATGCCGAAAGCCTCAGATCTTGCGGGGACGCTGGGGAGTTCTTGGCCGATCTCGGATTGCGGCTCGGTGAAGCTGAAGCGGCTGGAGAGAGAACTGAAGTTGCCCAGCCAAGAGGTGATTCGTTGGCGGTCGGCTAGGGATGAGTCAAGCCCAAATCCCCGTCCTGGAGAAACGGTAGTTTTCGCCTCCTTTTTCGAGCGAGGCTTGTGCCTTCCGTCTTCTGATTTCTTCCGCCGTATCCTTGACTTCTATGGGCTGGAGTTGGTGCATTTCAACCCCAACTCGATCCTTCAGATCTCCATATTTGTTACTCTTTTCGAGTGCTTCTTGGGTGTTGAACCCCATTTTATCCTCTTCCGACATCTGTTCCATATCAAGCCTCAACCCTCCAAGAGCAATATCAATGTGATTGGGGGGGGGGGGTGGGCTGGTCTTCAGCTGAGGAGCGATGGGAAGAAGACATATTCTCGATCTGCCCTTGAAAATCTTCTCTGAAGAGCTGGCACAAGGAGTGGTTTTATTGCGTCGATCTGGCTCCCTCCTTGCGCCCATTTACCGGCTTGCCGCCCGTAGTTTCGCCAAATTGGTCATCAAGAGCGGTCTTTGAAGAGATGGGCCAGGCATCATTTGTTGTTGGCGAAGATAGATGACCTCAAGAGGGTGGCTTGACAGGACTTGGGTGCGTCGCGTTCTTGACGAGGGCCGTATTCAGCGCTCAAGCTGAGGAGTGCATTCGGCTGGGCCTTCAAAGGGCAAAAACGACCCTGACCGAGTAAGAAACAAGTCGGTCGGACAAGGGAGCGGTGACCGAGATTTTTGTTCGGTCTACTTCTCCGAAGGGGTGGTCGCGGCCGAAGATGATAACGGCCGGGTTGTGGCCTATAGCTTCATCTGGCCCCGGACCAAGGTAACCTTTGATCTCCTTCTGTGATGGATGCATGCGGAACTGTGATTGTCCAGCATTGCGTGACGTATTTTGGTAACTCACTCATAGTGGCATGAGGAATTTGATGAAGACTCCCGCCCGTTGTCCGCCTTCGTGTCGAAGAAGAGCCAAGGTCCCTCTACTGCCCAACCCGACTCCAAGAGAGCGGGGAAGAAGCCGATTCTGTATCGTGGCGAGGGGGCCATGACGGCGCGCGCCGTGGCAGGAAGCCTGAAAATAAAGGACGCCGTCGCCGCGGCGCCAGGTGATCAAGTCTAGGTTGAGACTGCGGGTTTGAGCCCGACGCTGTCGAGCCCGGCCGCGGCGCCACGGCGAGGGCCGGCTAGAGCTGACTGTTAGCCGTCCCAGCGGGGGCAGAGGCGCCCAAGCGACCACGCCGAGTCGAACGACTGCGGGCTGATGCGCCACTCCGCCGACTGTGACGCGGACCGGGCCGACTGCCGGAGCTAGCTGCTCCGCTGGGACCGGGTCGCCCAGTCAAGAAGCTGAAGTTCTCCAAGAGTGCGCTGCTCCGGATCTTCTGAAATTCTTTGTGTGTCGAAGTAGTGTCTTGATGTATTTGTTCGTCGTTGTAGGAAGCGGGCCGATATCGATCTCAAGAGATCAATTCCGACTGGCTCCCTTGACGAGCTGCCCCAGCCGAGCCCCGACGGCGCTCCGCGAACGCATCTGCTGAGGTCCGACGGCCAGGCCCGGTCGTGGAGACGAGAGGTCTCGATTGCAGGGCCGCTGCCACCACCTGACCAAGAGGCGGCTGCTGAGGCTAAGCCTATGCCCCTGAAGTGTCGCCTATGCGGAAGCGTCACAGGCCGCGAGCCCTGAGCCGGTCGAGTCGTGGGGACGGCGGTGCTGAGGCGGCCCATCGCCGCTGTGGTCGTCGTCGTCGGTCTGTCATCGCCGCCACGACTATGAGATCGCCACATCTGCCTTGGATTGAGGCTCCTCCCGTGTGATGCCCGGAAACTTCACATGGACGGCTACCGACGGGACAGTGAAGAGCTTCAGGCTTGATGAAGTCGTCGCGAGGAGCGGAAGGCGAAAGGTTGCTTCGGCGCTGCTATCCATCAGCGGGTCCAAGCAGTTGGGGTATGATTCTTGTGGGTCGGGTCATTTCTTGTTTGCCTTGTTTGATTTCATATTGGTTTTTGTCTTTTACCTTGAGCAGCAACTCGTCGACCGCAATGAGGCCGATGAAGAGATCTTGGTCAAAATGGCTCCCCACCTCGCAGAAATTGGAGCAGCTCCGGGCATTGAAAGGCCGAGATGGGGAGGTCATGCGGGGAGGGAGCCTGGCTGAGAGTGCCGCCGACCAGCTCAGGGACAAGACTTGGCCCAGGCGGAAAGATTCAGAGGTAAATTCCCCGAATGCATCTTCCCGACTGAACCGTTGTGTTCAGTCCCAGCTGTGCTGTTCCGATGCCCAGTTAGGTCGCAACCGCACGGTTGAGCTCTTGGCTAATCTTCCGTGTGCAGATCTCGAGGCAAAAGAGTTTGAGGACCGAACAGAAGAGGGAGTCGCAGCTGAAGGAGCCGAAGAAGCGGGCCGAGCTTGAGAGAGGTCAGGCCGACCTGACAAAGGCCAACACTAAGCTTGACCGGAGAAGGCCGAGTTGAAAGGGCCGTCGTCAAGCTCGGTAAGGAAAAAGCTGAGCTGGGAGAGAACGTGGCCGGTGGAGGCCGACTACGAAGTAAGTCCTCAACCGCGACTGTGTGATCTTAGCCAGTCCATTAGTCGTTCCGTGTGTAACTGAATCTGACAAGTTAATTTTGCCGGCAGACCTGGGCAGACATGAGAGCCAACGTCAGGCCCAGTATCGTTCTACACAGAGGAATAAGAGTGGTCAGGGAGTCACGGAGGCCTCGTCGGGTCCCGTGAAGGGCTCCTTGACCCTCATAGATCCCCGCCCTGTGGGAACCAGTTGCAGCAGAATCCCCCAGATAGAAAGCGCGTCTCGAGGATGCACCGAGTGCCTTGAAAAGTATCGCGGTGAGCATGTTGGGGTCGCGGC
>RYFJ01001103.1:0-117998 GCA_003991445.1 Oryza meyeriana var. granulata | reverse complement strand
CCCACCTGGGCTGAAGGCTCGATATTTGCCTTTGTGTGTGACCGTTGCCGGCTACGGCTTCTCATCAGGGAAGGAAGACTTTTACGGCTGAGGATACTACGGATGTGTGGGCCCCAACCCAGATCCCAGGTACGTGTTAGGTTTCAAAAGTTCTTTGTCCATTATTCTTTTTTACGCCCACGGGGACTTTCTTATTAAACCATGATGTCGGCGAAATGGGGAACTGGGGTCCCACAGCCTACTGGGGGAACGCGTCGATCTCCGGCACATCGCTCCTCGGGGGATTATCCTGCACGACGGTCGGCCTGGCAGGGAGGCCCGTGTCTCCCACCGGTCGTCTGCCCGGGATGCGTCGCCCGCGGCGGGTGCCGGTCCCGCGCCCGGACGCGCGCCCTGTCGCCCGGGAGCGCCTCCTCCGGCCCCCGGCGGCGCGTCCCCGGGGAGTGGGAGCGCCGGCTCCGGCCTCGCCCGGGAGCGCCGCCCTCCGGGCCCCGAGCGAGTGCCGCCCGGGGGAGCGGCGCTCCTGGCACCGAGTGAGTGCCGCCGGGAAGCGCCGCCTCCGGGCCCTGGGCGCGTGTCGCCCCCGTGCCCGGGGGGAGCGCCGCCTCCGGGGCGTGTGTGGCAACCAGGCGGGACCAGGGAAACCAGCGCCGCAGCAGCACCCGACAGGGGGCTCCTCCAGTATTGGCGGCAACAGGCGGCTGCGGGCATGCGCGGTGCTCCAGCCGCCTAGCAGCGGACCAAGCTCCGGCATGTGGGCGTCGTAGGCAGGGACGTTGGTGCACAGGAGCTCACGGAAAAAAAAGCCTCTCTCTCCGTATTTTTTTCTAGCACTGTGGAAACTTCCCCTAAAATCTATAAAGGAGGACTCCAAGCACCGAAACCGGGAAGGCAAGCGAGGTTAGCATTAGGAACCCCGAGCTCGGACTCTGATTAGACCCGGGCTCTCCGACGGCTAGTCACTCTCAAACGACTTTTGTTCTTTTTCTTCCTCAGCTCCGGCTGAGCTCAACTTGTGTAACCGCATTTCATTCTCCACCCCAGGGGCCATTTTACACACAAGGGAGGGTAGGTATTTTACGCTCCGGCGGCCCCGAAACCTGTATAAAATTCCTCTTCGTCTGTTCCCTGTGTGCCCAGCTGTTTCTCGTCTTCTCCCCCAACGCCTCGTTTACCCACCTGAAGAAACAGCTCCCCTGGCGACCTCAAAGGGGGGGTCTCGCCGAACTTCCCCGCCGTCGAGGCTTCGTCCTCCGACAGGGGCTGGCGCGCCAGGTAGGGGGGAGTTCTTTTTTTCCAGGTGATCCGCCCCGACGTCCCCAAGACCAGCGGGGCACTCCATGGCAGGAGGGCCACCGTCCGCGGGGGGAACTTTCCGGGGGACCAGGAGTCCACGATTTTCACCCCCCGCCGGGTGGCGTAGGCCCGGTGTGTAAGCCCCTGCGCTTCCCGTCTTCCAGGGATGACGCGCGTCGCCGCAAACCCAGGCGCGGCTGAGAATCTCGGCTCCTCGGCGGGCCCCCTGGCAGTGCGGCGTCGGGGGGCTCTTCTCTCTCGGAAGGAACCGGCAAGGCCCCACCGGGTCTGCACCGGCCTTTTCATCCTGAGGCGCGAGGCGGAGGCGCCGCTCCACGGCACGCCGCAAACCTCGACTTTCAAAGGCCGCATCGCACAGGGGGTTCCCTCCCTGGCGGCGGAAGGCCCTCCCTGGCGCCACCCCCCTGCTTTTAAACGGGGGGGCGGGGGCCGGCGAAGAGAGGCGGGGGGCTGGGACTTCAACGAAGTCGCCACCGACCTCGTAGGCGCGGCCCATCGCCAGGGTCCGCTGCCAACCAGCAGCGGTGGGGGCCAGGAGTGCCGACCGCGAACGTCTAGCGCGGGGCGGCGCCCCCCGCCCCGAGTCAAAGCAGAGCCCGGGAGCACGGCGAACACCCGCACGACCCGGCAGACAGCGGGCCACGCGGACCTCCGTTGGGGGGACCGGGCTGAACCCGGGGGCGGTCCGACGAGGACCGGGGCCGGTCCACCCAATGGACGAACAGCGCAGCGGCGGCGGGACGCCGCCACGCGTTCGAAGGTTCCAGGGGGCCTTCCAGCTTTCCCCAAACCTACTTGGACGGGAAACGTCTCATTCTGTTACCCGAAAAAAAGCCCGCCGCTTGTAGGTTCGGTTGCCTGGCGCTCTCCCCAGGCCTCCGGCAGGTCGCTGGGCCGGACAGGTTCCGGGCCCAGCTTGCCGGAGAAGTATTATGGACGGGCTCCGTGAAACCCACGGGAGTTCTGCAAATATACCACTTGCCATTCCGGGGCCGGGTGGCGATTTTGATCGAGTGATGGCGGAACTTTAACTTCCCCGTCGCTCTTCAAAGGCCCCAGCGCGCTCTTGGTGATGAACCTCTCCCGAGGGATCAGTCTACTCCGTGGAGAACCTCTGCCACCAGTTCGTGGCCAAACTTTCCAGGGCACCCTTTCCGCGGGGCCCCTGGGACCGAGGCGGGGGGATCCTCATGCCCTACCGCCAGGGCAGGGACGAAGACGCTGAGGCACTTTCCTAAGTGCAGTGGGGCTTTCAGGGGGGTTCGCAATACGATCATCTCTTTTTTCCCACATCGCTCTCACGCGGTTAAATCCTGCCCTTGTCGCTCGGGTGTGCGCGACAGGGGGCGATGCTCGAAAAGATGGGCATCCGCGACGGGGTCTCAGGGACTACGGGCTGAGCTATTCAAGCTCGGCCGATCTCTGCGCCGCCCAAGGAAAGGCCCGGGCATGGAAACGAGTGGCACGCCCCGGCGGGCCCCGGACCTTTGGGGACAAGGACCCCGAAGAATACGGCGAGTCCTCGCGCTCCGCGGCATGTCGGGACAGGAGGAAAAGCGCAGGGGAAGGAGGAAGGCGGGGCCGCCGGACGGCTTCGCCCTTGGCTGTGCGGGCGCCCCCACGGTCGACGATGTCCGCGGGACAACATCACTGGCGAGCGGCCAAGGCCGCACACGCGCGCCGCCTTCGACGGCAAGCAGCCCCAGAAAAGTGGTGCGCCGTCACGAGGGACGGATTCGCCCCACGACTTCACGGAAATGCCCGCGCCGTCCAGAGCTGGCCAAGCAGGTCAAAGTTTACTTCCGACAGGAGGCCTTCGCCGGCCAAGCCCGTTCGGGACGGTCGGCCCCCCGGCTTCGGACAGTCCGAAAAACGCGCGGATTTGGATGGGGTCCGACCCCTGGCGGACGGTCTGGCGGAGAGGCAGCGGATTAGGCCGACCAAAACGTCCCAACTCAGGGAAAAAGCCCGAACCTAGGCCGCCCTTGGCCCAAAAAACGAGTGCGAGCCTCGAACGTGGCACCCGGGACAGCCAAGCCGGGAGAGGGGAATTCATTCCGATTCGTCCCACCTTCCCGGGAAGCGGTCGGACTGTATTTCGGTACTGGTTTTTCTTTGGTTGGCTATTTGGTTAATGGAAAATCCTTCTCCTCTCCTCCTTATTTAGAGAAAGTCTTCCCCTTTCCTTTGGGGCCCATTAGGTACGACTGCCCGGAACCTCCATCGGACGCGATGGCGGGGAGTCCGGGCGGTCCATCCCGACCTTCAGTCCGGGGCCCTCTGGGGCCCCTGAGCACATAGGTACGACGGCCCAGGCCCCATCGGACGCGATGGCGAGTCCGGCTGCTCATCCCGACTCAGCCTGGGGGGGCCTCCGGGCCCCGGTGTAAATAATCCGGGACCACGCCGCTCTGTCGAGCGCGGAGTCCGGGCAGACCGTTCTGGTCGAGGATCTCCTCCCGGAGTCAAAGAGCTCGCACTCTCGCAAGGGAAGCCGAGCCCGAAAAACGACCCCCACGGGGCGCGAGTACCCGGACAGCATCGCCTCGGCAAGGGCGGGTCGGGAGGCCATTCCCAATATGATCCATGTCCTTACCCGGGCCTGTACCTGGGCACGTAACGACCATACATATCAAGCCGCATTACCGCCCGGGCCCGGGTCCCGGGCACATACTTGAGCCGAGGCACGGATTTCCGAATCCGCGCCCCGGGCCTGACACCGAGGAGCCGAACCAGGGCGGCATCGCCAAGGCGAGCGCAAGCCTAGAACGCGACACCCGAATAGGGCGCGATAGCCCGGACAGCACCGGCCCCGGCGAGAATGCATCCGGAGGGTCGTCTCACATCCCATATTCAAGCCCGGGCCCCCGGAACCCGGCTTATATCAAAACCGTATTTCAGTCCGGGGGCCCCGGGTCCCGGATACATATCTTTAGCGCTGGCCGGGGCCCCCGGGTCCCGAGCGCATGCCATTTCCCGGCCTCGAGGCTCGCGAGGGAAGCGAGTCTGAGCTCCTTTCCCGAATACCAACGACCTCCAAACAACACAATAAAACAAGGTACGAAAATATAAACATAATCATATACATATGCAAATGTCTCTCTTTGTACCAGACAGGCAAAAGCCAAGCGCAAGCACGAGCGGAGGGCCGGAGATATCGTTGCACGGGGGGAGATCGCTCGCCTTCATCGGACCGGACCGCGGATGACGTCGGAAGGCAACCGGCGTCTTCGCCGGACTCGTCGGTCCCAGGATTCTCGAAGTGCTCCCCCCGCTCGAAGAACCCCGCCGCCGTGGCTGCGGCGTCGGCCACGGCCTCAAAATCGGCCACGCGCTTCCGGGAGGCCTTGGCCTCCCTTTCCATCTCCACCGACCAGGACTCGGCGGCCTTCACCGCCGGCTCGCTTGCAAGGATCTCACGCTTCCGGACCGCGAGCCCGGCCTCTCGGGTCCAGACGCGATCTTTCCGGAAAGATGTTTTCTTCCCCCGCGCCTCCATCTTGGACCGAGCGCAGGAGGACCCGTCGACGGCGGATTTGGCGGCGCCCTTCAGTCAGATGCCGCGCCCTCCATCTCCGGCCGACCTTCCGCGGATCGTCTGGATTCGGACGGTCCGATCCGTGGAAGGACGGTCCGAATGCCGGGTTGCCACGAAGGACCCGGTCGCGACTATGCGGGCGGTCAATTGCTGCATCACTATCGCGATCGCTGCCCGTCCGCTCTCGACGATCCTCCCGGACCGGGGCGGACTTCCGCTGCTCCCGCGGGCTGCCGCCTGCACTTGGCCGGCGGCAACCTCCATCTGCTCCAGCACGGAGTGGAGCGTTGCGCGTCCGCGCGCTACTCCTGATTCACCGGGCAGCGAAAACCACCGGGGCTTCCTTAACATTTTCGCAGCTAGGCAGGGCGCGAGAACCCGGACAGCATCGCCTTGGCGAGCTCGAGCCCGGGGAAGGTGTCCCGATACCTTCCAATATTCCCAGCCCGGGCCCTCGGGCCCCGGAACATGCCCACCGCATTACCTTCGGGGCCCTGGGTCCCGGGCCCATTTTTGTTCCCGGCAAACAAGCGAGCGCAGCAAGTCGTTAAGCGAGGACCAGGGGCCACTGGCGCTTAATTGCTCGCGGCCATCGGAGACCTAGTTCCCGGGGCGGCAGGGAAAACTAGCGCTCGGGGGCACGGGGTCCCCCGGACCCGCCAGACGGACTTAATCGTCCCGGGGACCGAGTTCCCGGGGCGAACAACTATCGTGCTCGATGGATCTGGGGACCAGATTCCCGGGGCGGGAAACTATCTCGCGTGCTGCCCTCGGGTGTCGAGTTCCCGGGCAGGCAACTACGCCGGGGCCCGGAAGAGGCACTCGGGCGCTACGGCCGCTCACGGCTGCTGGCGCTCGGTGTCGAATAGCAACAACCTCAACAGAACCCTCGCGGACGTCGGGGAGCTGCTTGATGCAGCCCGCGTCGCGGCCCCACGCGCCACGGACTCAAAAGTCGACCGCGCGCTTCCGGTAGGCCCCGGCCTCCCGGTCGACCTGCGCCAAGGGAACGTTCCCGGGACCCGGGGCCCGAGGTGACCACACCCGGGGAAGGCGTTTCCGGGACCGGCTGTGCTCGGGCCCTATCCCAGAATCACGTCCGGCGCCAATTCCCTGCCCGGGGGCTGACAAGGCTTCGGGCCCAGGGGTTGTGCTCTCGGAGCCACGCCACCCTTTTCAAACACCCAGCAGCCTTCTCCCGTGGCATCGCTGCGCTCCCCGGGACGGCAGCGCTCGGGGGCATGGCCGGTGGCGTCAGGAGGGAGTTGACGTCTCCCTCGAACTCCTCGTCAGGCATCGGCCCTACAAGGTGCTCGCCGCGGTCGAGGGGCCCTGCCTCCGGGGCAGCGGACTCGGCCATGGCATCCTGCGCCTCCTCGCGGACCATCGCGACTTCCTCGCGCAGGGAGAAGTCACACCCCCGAGACGCGAGCCCAGCCCCGTGGGCCCAGATGTTTTCCTCTCGGGAGAGTGTTTCCTTCCCCCGCGCCTCCATCTCGCACCGAGCGCGGCAGGCCTCGTCGGCGGCAAGCTTGGCGGCGCCCTCCAGTTGGACGCCGCGATCGGACTGTCCACCTTCGGATCGGACCGTCCGAACCACAGCGACCTCTCCAGTTCCAAAGAACCCGAGACGTCCTCGCTAGCCTCGGTGGCGGGGCGCGAGCCCGTGCCTCGCACCGTGGCTCCAAGCTGTCATGCGCGGGTCGCTAGCTGCGGCTCCGAGCCCAGCGGCAACCCCACAAGTGGCACATCTCCGCTGCGTTCATCCGGGGTCCTCCGGGCCCCAGGCCCACATCGGACCCCGGCCAACAAGTCTGGACTACGCAACAAGTCATCAAACTTCACTAGTTCACGGCGAACCAGGCGGACCCAGCGTCCCCTCGATTCTTCAAAGACGTGGCCCCGTTTCTGCCCGGAGCGGTTCCGGCCGAGCAACAGGGCCAGGGGCCACTGTCGGCGAAATGGGACTGGGGGTCCCACAGCCTGCGGGGACGCGTGGATCTCCGGCCACATCGGCTCCTCCGGGGGACATATCCTGCACGACCGGCGGCCGGCAGGGAGGCCGTGTCTCCCACCGGTCGTCCGTGCCCGGATGCGTCGCCCGCGGCCCCGGGTGCTCGTCCCCGCGCCCGGACGCGCCGCCTGTCGCCCGGGAGCGCCTCCTCCGGCCCCGGGCGCGCGTCACCCGGGAGTGGGAGCGCCGCCTCCGGCCTCGCCCGGGAGCGCCGCCTCCGGCCCCGAGCGAGTGCCGCTCGGGAGCGCCGCCTCCGGCCCCGAGTGAGTGCCGCCCGGAAGCGCCGCCTCCGGCCCCGGGCGCGTGTCGCCCGTGCCCGGAGGCGCCGCCTCCGGGCGTGTGTGGCAACCAGGCGACCAGACCAGCCGCCCGCAGCACCCGACAGGGGCTCCTCCAGGTATGGCGCAACAGGCGGCTGCGGGCATGCGCGTGCTCCAGCCGCCCATAGCAGCGACAGCTCCGGCATGGGCGTCGTAGGCAGACGTGTGCACAGGAGAGCTCACCGGAAAAGCTCTCTCTCCGTATTCTGGCACTGTGGACTCCCCTAATCTATAAAGGAGGATCCAAGCCACCGAACCGAAGGCAAGCAAGGTTTAGCATTAGGAACCCCGAGCTCGGACTCTGATTAGACCCCGGGCTCTCCGACGCTAGCTCACTCTCAAACGACTGTTCTTCTTCCTCAGCTCCGGCTGAGCTCACTTTGTAACCGCATTCATTCTCCCACCCAGCCATACACACAGGAGTAGGGTATTACGCTCCGGCGGCCCGAACCTGTATAAATCCTCCTGTCTCCTCTGTGTGCCACTGTTTCTCGTCTTCTCCAACGCCTCGTACACCTGAGAAACAGCTCCCCTGGCCGAACCTCAAAGGGGGGTCTCCCGACTTCCCGCCGTCGAGGCTTCGTCCTCCGACACATGATATTTACCTTAACAGACCGAGGGAAGATATTGCGGCTTCATCGAGTGGATTGACAACGGCAACCCGGAATATGACTACCTCCCGTTAGACGAAAGTATGGCGCAATACATGGCCAGGAGGGTGGAGCACGAACAACGTCTAGAGCTAGAAGGGGCAGACTGGAGAAATCGACCTCTCGGACTACCGCGATGGGAGGACCGTCCAACGTGCGCTTGTGGTGATCGTTGCCAGGTCGTCAGGTCGAGAAGGCCAGGAACTCTGCGACGCAGAAGCTTTGTTTGTCCAAACATTCTTGACAACGATATCGATGTAAGTTCAAGCCGCACCTTACTTCCTGCAAATAGTTAACTTCACCAAACGTGAAGAATTTACTAATCAAACTCGTCCCACAGGATCCTCCAAGGAGGTGTCAATTCAGACAATGGATTGACAATTTCACGCCGTCATATCTATCACGGCACTGGAACATGCAACTAGAATCACCAGCCGACTACAGCCTGTCTAGATCGTACCATGAACGAATCGCCCGCTTTTCTAGGAACCGGTGACTAGAACGAGCGGATACATTGTACTGCTAACAATGTAGTATCCCTTGTTGTATTTCATACTATGGGTGTCGCATTCATCATGCCGCAATGCGAACGGCTCGCATCTAGCTAATATCACTATGCTATTGTACGTGCACTGCGTAAGTATCGACCGAGTGGATGACGAATAATACAATATATCGTCTTCCAATGTCGAATTAAAAATCATTCAGTACGTACATTTTTGGGGTTAAAAATTAGCAACAAAATTTTCAAATTTGGTAATTTGCAAATGGCTCCAGGGGACCGAGGCCTGGGCTGGGCAACGGTCCGATTGGGGGTATTCGGACGGTCCGATCCCTAGACGGATGGTCCGATCCCTAGACGGACGGTCCGATCTGGGGCAACGGTCAGTCCGATCAACGGTCCAATCCGGGGGCAACGGTCCGATCGTGTGCATTCCGATGGCCCGATCCCTGGGCGGATGGTCTGATCTTAGGCAATGGTCAGTTCGATCAACGGTCCAATTCGAGGGGCAACGGTCCGATCAGACGATTCGGACGGTCCGATACCTAAGCGGACGGTCCGCACAGGGATTGGACCGTCCGAATCCGGCGGTACGCTATGCATTCGCCGTCCTGGGGGACGGCGGCGAATGCATTTTTGCATTTGGCCCCCTGGAGGCATTCGCCGCCGTCCCCGAGGGCGGCAACGCCACGTGGCCCTCCCGGCTAACGGCGGGGGGCCGCCGTTAGCCGCGCCTGACGGGGAGGCCATTCGCCGCCCTGGGCCACGGCGGTTTTTAAATACCACCGTGGCCCACGGCGGCAAGAGGCTATTTCTGCAAATTAACCAAATCAAAAATTAGTTTTGTAAATTAAAAAAAAATTAAATTAGTAACAGTAATACACGTAATTGAGAGAGAAAACAGTAAGAGCATGGTTCATGCTCGATGAGGCGTCAACGATTTTAGCATGGTTTGGGCCGGAAAGGGGCATAAATTTAGCGTGTTTCCCAGGCAGGCCCTAAAACTGGGAAACATTGTACGCCACCCACTATCATATAGTATGCATAGCATCTCTTCTCAAATCTTTCACACTAATCAAGCACAAACGATGAGGCAATTGTACCATCCAAATCTCCATTCGCAGTTCTATATTAGGAGCGAAAAACAGATCACCCGCCCATGAATTAGTTGCGGACGGTTCCTTGTATTGAAAAAAATTGTTTATACTAATGGTGTCATACTGTCATGGCATAAAAAGGTATAGCTCGCTAAACTTTAGGCTTAGTTTGAAGGTGAGAGAAGAGGGAGAAGAAGAAGATCACATAAAATAAGATAAGCTATTAGCGCGTGATTAATTGAGTATTAGCTATTACGAACTTAAAAAATAGATTAATATGATTTTTAAAGCAACTTCTTTATAGAATTTTTTTTACAAAAAACACACTGTTTAGTTATTCAGTAAGCCTGCTCACAGGAAACGAGAGGAGTTTTCACCTCTCCCTTTAGATTCGAACGGTACCTTAGTCTTCACTAACACAAAATACTCTAGATGAATTCTGTCACACCCCAATCCGGCATCGCCGTACAACGGCACCAAAAAGGGCGTGCAGCAAAAGAACAGCGTGAACTACTCCCCGCGAAACCGCAATACCGATACCAGGGCTAGTATCCACGGAAACAGTTCTTCACCATCGCAATTCTTAAATAAATAAATAGACGTATACCTTAACATACACTATAGCTTTGGGGCAAGCCGGAGACAGCAGTGAACAGCGTAGAGGCAGCAGCAGCAGCGGAACAAACAAACTAAGTCCCAACACCATAGGTAGCGGCTGGAAACCAGGACGAAATCCTAATCTTTACTTCACTGCAACCCAGCTCCAGCTTCCTGACGGAGGAACTATATATAGAGTAAGGGTGAGTATTTACGTACTCAGCAAGTCATGGGAACTTAGGTGGTTGTTGCAGACTTCAAGAGAGGATGGATATTTTGTAATCAATTTTATTTAAATTCCTTTTAAATCTGCTAAGTGTGTGCTTCTCAACAACCGGAGCAAGGTGAAGTCTCACCCGATCGGAGTGTAGGTGTCAAATTGATTCTTCAGTCTTCACAATTCCAAGAGTTGGCTTCAAGCCAGTTCACAAAGCCAAAACAAATTCCTGAACTCCAAGAGTCCCACTGGTCACGATAACCACTTCATCTCATCAGACATCACAGAGTCTAGCTGTCCACGACAGCATTTCCTTTCCCCAATCCCCAAACCACACACACATTTCATAAGTAGGGTAAAACAAAATTACACTAAGAAATCACCTCACATCCGCCCATGACCGTGGGCACGGCTATTCAAATAGTAGTTAACCTCTGCAAAGGGGATACACTTTGCCCATACGACGCGACTTACTCTAGCCACTAGCTCACACTGATTAGGTATGATTGGTGACGTAGAAGTTGTCGTGACAAGACATTTCTCGAGCCATCCCAAGTTACCCCATGTCAACTGGAGGGGTCCGAGACTAACGACAGGATAGGTCCGAGACAAACGACAGGGTAGGTCCAAGACCATACTATGCCAGTAACCCAGGAGGCATCCCCACCGTCCTCCCAGCAATCCACAATACATTGACATGCAAGGCGTCCCTGGTGGCTAGTTACTTAGCCAGGGCCATCCTAATTCACCCATGTAGTTGTACTGTTATATGTTTGGATGAAATTCTGAAGGAATTGGTCCTTACGGGTGACCACACAAGCATCCCACACCGGACCAACCTTCTGTCGCAAGTCTCCAGTTTTTTTAAACTCATTTTTCTTTCATAAGGCACCAACCCAGGTTTTGGGTTTTCCAAAGGTTTCGTAAGACCCAATTTTACCCAAGACGTTTCTCAAATTTTAAGCTTGAGGGCGACCGTCGGTTCTCTTACAAGAGTGCATGAATACCGAGATGTAACTAAGGTGGTTTCAAGGGGACAAGGTATTACAAGTGTCAAGGAAGGATCACATGCAACAAGTTTTGGTAGGCCCACCAATCTGTCTCGCAGACAGGGCCGAACAGTTCATATGCATGCCTTTTGATGCAATTTTGCAAACAAAATAACTTAAGCTCAATTATAGGCTCCATTGATCAAAAGTGACTTGCCTTGCTCAAAGTCTTCGTGATTCTTCAAGAAATCTGCTCTGAAAGATAATCCGGTGATGGTTACTAGGCGCAAACAATGAAAATTCTACACAAGACCAATAAAAAGACCCTATTTAGGACTACTAATAGTGCCATTAGATAGATCTCAATTTAGAAAATTACTGGAGTTGGAACAGAGTCAATCGAAGTTACGGATAAAAAGATATGAATTTTTAAAGATTAAATAAATTTCTGGATCAAAGAAAAAGTAATTATTGAATTTCTAGAGGAGAATATTCTCAGAAATATCCTCTTCGGGTCACTGACAAAGGGGGCCTGCATGTTAGTGGAAGGGAGGATGGATCGGGGTCTAGGCCATGTTGGGCCGGCCCGTTGGACTTCGGCCCATGGGAAGAGAAGGTGCTTGTGGTCTGTGGGCTGGCTGAGATGGCCCAAGGGAAATAGGCTGGGGAATGGTTCACGGGTGTGAACCCGAGGTGGGCCGCGGCGCTTTGAGTCCACAAGGCATTGACCGAAGGTCCATAGACTGGGTGCACCACGATGCAAAAGAAGAGAGAAAAGGGGGGCATGGTGCATGGGGCGGTCCGCAGTGCACTGAAGACACTGGGCCCGCTGTCTAGTGACACAAGGGCATGGACCAGGGGCACCGATGGGGAAGGGGCAAGGATGCAGCTGACTGGGCACTAGAGGGAAGACCGGATCGGTTGAGCTGGCGCCTACGTGGGTGACACGTGGCCGGCCACGGCAGCCAGGGCGGGGAGGAAGAACAGGGATAGTATCGGACAGCTCACGGTGGCCGAGCGTCGATGGCAGAAGGCAGCGAGCTGGAGCGAGTGGAGCTCACTAGCGAAATGAGGGATGCATGGCAAAACTTGTGGATGGCTCAGATTGGATCACCGGCGATGGAGCATGGCTGGTGGTGAGAGATGGCAACGGCGATGAGAGAGAAACAGCGGCCCTCGGCGTTCGATCACCGGCGGCGATAGGGTAGAGAGGAAAGAAGAGAGGACGGTTTATGGTGGAGCTCCGAGGGGTCTCTAAGGGCCCGAGGATGGCTGGCTGTGAGGGGATTCATCGAGGGGAGTTCAACGGTAGCGCGCGGCTATGCGCGGTGGCGGCGAAGGGGAAAAACAGTGGAGGCCAGCGTCACGGCGGCGGTTTAAGGAGGTGGATAAGGCTCACGATGGGCGGCGACGAGGGGGTTTAGCCAGGATTAGGATGGGAAGCTCACTAACGGCAAGGTACGGTGTCGACGGAGTGTCTCTGTGGCGAGATGGGGTCACGGCACTCGAAGCTCGGTGGCGCAAGTGGCTCGGAAGGAGCGGCCTGGAGGTGCTGCAGCGAGGCTGATACTGAGGCAGCACGGCCGGCGTCAAGGGAAGACCGCAGGGCTCTCTTCCAAGGAGCTCGAAACAAGGGGGATGGTTTGGGGCTCGGGAAGGGGTTTTATTGGCGTGGCGGAGCTTGGGGAGCTAGGTCAGTTCGAGGGCAGTCTTGGCATTCCTCCATAGTGGGGATGGTGCTTGCCATCCGCGAGGAGAGAGGGAGGCTGGCATCGCAGTGGTTTTGGGCACGGCATGAAACTGATCGACGGCGTGGATGCGGCTAGCAGTGGAGGGCGGAGGATCGGGCAGCATGACTTGAACAACTAGCATGGGCAAGATCGGTGTGGTCAAGGTGGGGCCGGTGATGATGCACGCGGTGATGCGGGGTGTGTCCTCATGTCGGATTTTGGTCAGTCCGCGTGTGGGGGAGAGGGCGAAAAGGTGGCGGGAACACTGCCCAACCCTTGTCGCGGCGCGGCTAGGGAGGAGAGAGAGACAGTGGGGCACCGTGGTGCGAGCGGCGAGGCATCGTCCCTTTGCGGCATTTGGCCGAAAGGGTTCCGGGCATGGATGGGGGATGTAGTGAACGGGAAGGAGAAGATGACCGCAAGGAGACACACGTGCGCGGGCGTGGCGTAGGTGTCTTGTCTCGTTAGCAGGTGGGCCCGACGAGGGAGGCGATGTGGGCGGATGCTCGCGCGTGCACGGCGCGGGCAAGCGGGACGCGCGAGGGGATGGGATGGCGGAAAATGAGCGGCAGGAGCGGGGAAACACGTGGTGGCAATCGGACGGTGCGTGGCAATCGCACGCGCTTCACGCGGGCGTGGGCCGTGGCCTCGGCCTATGAAGAGAGGAGGTGGGGCCAGTTTAGGAAGAAAGTACAGGAGAGGAGTGTTGGACCAGGCAGTGAAGCGGCCCAAAGAAATAGTACAATTTGGTATTTTTCCTAGGGATGGGATTTGGATTTAAATATCAATTTGAATTTCCAAAAACTTTAAGGATTTTGGAGGGAAATCACGGGGAGAAATATTTTAGGGTTTTGATACAAAGTATTGGAATGGATTCCGAGTTTGAATATTTGAGGGGAAAAGCCGAAAGGGTTTTAGGAGCAAAACTCGAATACGGCGATTCGAATTCCGAGATTGTTTCGGAACGGGAATTTTGGAGAGGATGATTTTTGGATCCGGAAAAGGTGACAAACTGAGATCCATGGCGCAACATATGATACACGATTCAAAGAACAAAATTTTCACGGATATGTTTTTATTAAATAGTCTTTAATGCCACGTGGAAAACAGGGCGTTATAGATCCAGTCTAGTAAACATACACTGCTCATTAACAGTGCACAAGTCAGCAAGTAATATTTACTTGACGTCTGTTAAAACAAGGTCTTGATATCATAGTCAAAACTAGCTAGGTTCTTGATATCAAGTCTGAACCATCTCTCATTCGCATTCATGAAATCTAGGGTGCAACATAGGGCACAATATATGGTTTGTTCTGATATTCGTTCTAACTTTTTTTTCGGTGGCAAAATTTGTTGCACCCAATTAGTGGATTCTAACAAACACCTTATTCATATAACCTTCTCAGCCATAAAGACTGTTCACTGTCATTTTATAAATGAATTCTAAGGCTTTTCCCCAACAGGTTGAACTATTAGGATACTCAGATCCACATCATCTTCCTTCTCATCATCGGCTGGGAGAAAGCATCCATTCCAACCAATGAGACTAGCTTTTTAATTTATAGGGCTCTTCTTCTATAGCTCTGGTACCCACTGAGTTGCTTACAACGGTACCCTAACATGTTGTACCGTCTTCTTTTTGGGGTTTATTTATCTAGTTATTGCCCATAATGATGGCCTCAATAAGAAAAAGGAACATTGAAGACAACATCGCACCGATTTCAAAGACTGATTGTTGGCCATGAAAGAATTTGATCCTATGCTTTCCTAATTTGGTGGCTTTCGGATTATTCTTATTCCCAGTTGTGTGAAAAAAAGGATCCCTTACTCATCTTAAACAGAAGGCTTAGTGCCCTCAACTTACCAAAATTCCTGATGCGTTCGGAAACTGCTCCGCCCCGCGATCTCCCAGCCTCGACATAGGAGCAGACGAGACCATGGCTCTCCTCCATTAGTGAGCTCTCACTTCCCCTCCCCCCGACTAGCTCCCCCTTCCCCCTCTTTGGCGAGCTCCCACTCCCCACTATTGCTCCTTCCCCAACGAGCTCCGCTTCCACCTAATGCTCCTCATATCCCGTTACTCCTCCTTCTGGTGAGACAACGACGTGTTTCAGGTCCCCTTCTTCCTAGCTCCTCCCCAATGAGACAAAGGTGAGTGGTTCCCCTTCCTCCTTCGCCGCAAGACGGCACCAAGTTTGGGGGTCCCCTTCTTCCTCCAAATTTTTATTATTTTAAACCTTTTATTTTTATTTGTAAAAATAAACCTTCTAAAAACATATTTTCAAATATGAACCTTTTGACCATGCCATCCCGCCTAGCATGGTAGGACAATACTAACACGCTAGGGATAGTTAGCATGCCAGTGCTGTCCTACCATGCCAGTCTAATTAGTGTGGCCAAAAGGTTCGGATTTAGGAATAAGTTTTTGGAGAGTTTATTTTTAAAAATAAAAATTAAAAAGGTTTAAGAAATAAAAATAATTCTCTTCCTCCCCCGAGGTAGAGACGAGCTTCGGTTGACAAGAAGATGGTGAGGTCGGGTCCTCTTCTTCCTCCTAACCGGTGAGATAATGTCAAGCCCTGCATGTCATCCTAGAGCGGCTGTGCAGGTTCTTCCTTGGATCAAAGCAAGGATGAGCAGGGTTGAAAGTTTGACGTCATGAGAGAAGCTTTTGGTTATTTGAGTTGAGAATGAAAAGTTACGAATAGAATGTTTTGAAATTGAGTTGAAATTGGAAGAATTTTTGTTTAAAACAATGTTTTCAATATAAAGTTTGTCAGCTTCCAATCAAAAGTTTCAGCACATAAAGTTTTATTGCTCATTTGGAACAAAGGATTTTTGAAGGGTTTGAATCCCTGGAAAATTTTTCTATGTGTGCCTTTGGAACAAAGGAATGATCATCACAAAATCATATGAAATTCCTATGGATTGCCTCAATTCACAGGAATTTTAGAGAATTTCTAACATGAGGTCCATCCTCGTGGGAGTCTTGGTTTGTGTCTTGCTCTCTCCAAATTTCTTTGCTTTTTTTCCTATAAAGCATCCAAACAACTTATTTGAATAATTCATGTATTATTTTAATTATAAGGATTCAACAAGCCATGACAACTTAATCTGCATTTTTCTTGTTATTATGTTTTTAAAATATTGTGTTCTAAAGAAGCCATTAGCATTCTAGATTGAAAGTTCCACTAGTACAAAATAAGACAATCATACCGCCCTATCAATATCGGTTGAGCAAAACCCAGCACTGATATATCCCTCTGGCCTGCACGCTCTTCGGAGAAAAACCGACACTAATAACAACTTATCAGTGCCGGTTCATATAAAAAACCGATATTAAAATATTCAATGCCGATTTATTTAAAAACTCGACGCTAATGAAACAGCTATCTGTACCGATTTTTTTAATTCACTGGCACAGAAGCCGAACCATCCACCGACACCTCGAACGAAAAAATCTTTTAAGTTCGATCCCCTCGATCCCTTCTCCCTCGCCTCGACTTCTCTCTCGCCTTGACTCCGCCTCTCACTCTTCTCTCTCAGATGCCTCCGCCTCTCTCGCTCTTCTCTCTGGGATGCCTCCGCCTCGACTCCGATCCAGCGGCAGCGGTGGCGGATCCAGCGGCAGCCGATCCAGCAAGCAGCCTCAACTCCCGCCTCTCTGGCCTCGACTCCGATCCTGCAGCAGTGGCGGCGGCGGATCCAGCGGCGGTGGTGGCAATGGATCCAGCTAGTAGCGGTGGTGGCAGATCCACGTCGGGCTGCGGCTACCGCCTTGGCCTCCACCCAATAGCGGCGGCAGATCGCAAGCAATGATAGCAGGGATGGAGACGCGCGCTGGCCGGACTCCACAAGTGCGGGCGACCTCGGGTGCCGAATTCTGTACTTTTTGTTCTGTCATCGATTCTATGTCACATTTTGTAGGACTTGTTTCCCACTTTGTGATTGATTCGTTGTGCAAAGATTGATAAAATATATGTGCATTGTTTGATTTGATAAGTTTGATTGAATGCCAGATTCATTGAGTGATTTTGTGCTCGATTTATTTGGTACTAGATGCATTGAGCCGATTCTATGTCAAATTTTGCAAGATTTCTGTATTTTTTTTATTGAGCTAACTAATCAGTGCTGATTGTCACATCTAGCACTGATGAGGTGGGCTACTGACATCCAGCACTGATGAGGTGAGCCACATCAGTGCCCCAAGTGTTGTGCCGGTTGGGAACCCGGCACAGATGAGAGTTCCCGATCTCCTGGCAACGAGTCAGAGAGAGGCGCCGTGTGTTCGGCCCACCCACGCCCACGCGCAATTAATGAACGTAGAACGAGTTTTACGCACGCACAACGATTGGAAGCGCACTATTTTCTCTAATGGACTCGTCTCCGATCTTCTCTAGCACCATACTTATAGAGAGCCTCGGCCCATGCGTGGGTCACGATCGAAGTACAACTAAGCTACTCCTAAAACCCTAACCGATCATCACGAGTGCTGTAAAGAGACCGAAGCGCGATCTCCTCCACTGTTGTTGGTCAGTGCAGATGGCAGCCGGAAGGGCGACGTCATCCACACGGTGATCGGGCTCGGCGTCTAGCAACCTCACCGGCGATCCCTACCACAGCTAAGATGGCTTCAACCTTGACCTGTCAGTTAATTTACCTTAATTCCGCATAATTTAAGGTGACCATGCATAGACTAAGTCTAAGATCAAGTATAAGTCCTAACATTGTAGTATCAGAGCCATCTTAGTCATATACATGCATTCATTATCCCTATCCTGAAGCCCTAAAGCCGTGCTAAGTCCTATTGTCGGCTTGTTCATGTTTAATTTTATCCATACTTATGTTAACGTTGAAATTAAGTCAATTTGTGTCACTCCCTATGCTATCATGCTTGGTTTAGGTAGAAATTAGAAGGAGAGGAGCCAAATTGGGTTAAGAACACAAAATCCCCAAGTTTTTCCCTTCGGCCAAAACCTTAATTTTGTTTTCCTAAAAAATCAAGAACCCTAATGTCAAATTTCTCAAATCCTGACCGAAAAAGGCCCCAAATCAACTAAGAACTAAGGATTGGGATCACCTCACGCTCATTGGAGCCCGCGGAGCATGGTATCATGCCTCGCCCATGCGCGTGCATCTTCGCACATCCTCGTCCTCTTCGTGCGAACTGGTGCACGGCCTGAGCTCCATTGTGCACCCACTCCGCCGCTGCCTCAGACTGACCCCGCGCCTGCTTCAGTTGGTCATGCAGGGTCGAGGCTCGCCCGACATGGCCATAGGCCGTGCCCTGGAGGAGAACCGAGCGAGGGGCAGCACGGTGCCCGACATCAGATCCTCGCGCGCCATGACCGCTGCCGCCTCTTCGCTCGGCATCGGCGTCGCCGTGTTTCTCGTGCGAGGGAATCGGGAAATGGAGAATGGGGATTTTAGGGTTTGAGTTTTGGTTCTGTAGCATTTTTGTTTCGGGCGCAGTGATTTTAAGCCATTCGATCAGATCTGGACAGCTGCCGCTGCCCCTGCACCACGCTGATCCAATCTCCCCAAATCCCAGCTGTTGATTTAGATTCGATAGTAGCCGACTCTGGGCCTGTGGGTGAGTTTGGGCCGCACGCGCGCCCAACGTCGTCGAGCCGCGCACATCAGGAGTGCGCGTGCTCCCGGGACACTGTGATGTGCCGGGGCTCGCCGATTGGCCGCCAGGCCGAATTCATTTTTCTTTTAATTATTTCGCCAGAATTGTTTTTTAATTTATACACTGAGTTTTAATTCCGTTTGAGCCATTGCTTGATGCTATAAAATTATGATAAGTTATGTTTCTGCATAAGTATTAATTTCCAAATAAATGGAACCAACAAGAAGTTTAGTTGAAATATTTTATTTTATTTCCTTTGTCATTTCAACCCAATGGAGTTATGATTTAGGATATTATTATTATTAATGACAATTAAGTTTTACTTCACTTTGGCCCAACGGTGTTATGAAGTAGAGTATTTAAGTTTATGTGCATGATTAACTAGACCAACGTAAGGTTAATTGTACATACTTTGTTGTTGTTTACTAATGTTTTGTCGTTAATTTTAGCTGTTAATGATGTGGTTGCTTAAATAAACAGCATTGAGCAACTAAACGGCACCAACTTCTAGGAATAGAAGGAGAGGGTGAACATTACTCTTGGGCTACTTGACTATGATGTTGCCATACGAGAGGAGGCCCCCATTCCACCTCCCGCTAATGCTGCTAATGCAATTAAGAAGGCTTATAAGGAGAAGGCGGGAAAATAGAAGAAGGCAAATCGCATGAGTTTAATGGTCATTAACAACTCCATTTCTCCTGGCATTAGAGGTGGCATTTCTGAAGCCAAGACCACCAAGGTGTATATGGCTAATGTTGAGCAGAACTTCAAAGGCTCTTGTTAGACTTATGCTTGTGTTCTCATTATGAGGATGCTCACCTCTCGCTACGACGAGAAGGGGAGTGTAAGAGAATACATTATGTCTATGACCAACATGGCAGCACAACTAAAGAGCATGGACATGGCTATCTCCGAAGGTTTTCTAGTCCACTTCATCATGAGTTCCTTGCCACCGGACTACGGTCCATTTAAGATTAATTATAATACTCAGAAGGATAAGTGATCTATTGCCGAGCTCATCTCTGACTATGTGAAGGAGGAGGAGCGTCAGAAGGCAGAAAGGTAGAAGGAGCAGGCTTACCTCACTAAGACTGATAAAGGCAAGAGGAAAGCTGATGAGATCTATGTAGGTGAAACCAGCAAAAAAGCCTAAGACTTCTGCTGGCAAGCCTAAGCCTAAGGGGAAGAATAAGCCACCTACTGGTGATGCATCTAGATCTGGTGCGTCTACATCCAGTACCGTTATATGCAGGTTTTGCAAAAAGCTTAGCCATATGCATAAGAATTGTAATGGCTTTAAAAAGTGGCTTACTAAGCATGGTAATGTTATTATTGATATTATTTCTTTTGTTGATGATGCACTCTATGTGAATTATGCCTCTAGCTCTTGGTGAATTGACTCAAGTGCAATTGTGCACGTCACCAATTCATTTCAGAAATTGCGTTCCGTGAGGACTATCACAAGGGGAGAGCAAAGTCTTAGGGTGGTAGATGGCAATGAACTTCATGTTGAGGTCATTGGAGATCTTTCCTTAGTTCTAGGAGGAGGCTTCCATTTATTATTACATGATGTTCTTTATGTTCCATCTGTCAAAAGGAACCTTATTTCAGTTGCATGTTTAACCGAATGCGGTTTTAGAGTTAATTTTAGAGACATTGAATGTTTCATTAAAATTAATAATGAGATTGTGGGCCTTGCCTTTAAGCAAGGCAAACTCTATTTGCTCTCCCTTGATGAATCTGCAATGAGTTTGTGTGATGTTGCTTATCTATACTACTTAAAAAGAACGTAGTGGTGGCGGTGAATCCTACCCTAGCCAACACGCTCAATCCTAACCGTTCAATCCTGATATCTGACGGCTCGGATTGCCTCACACATCGCGGATCGCCTCGCGCGACTCCCGTCCCCCCTCATCTCCTCGCTAAGCCCACCTCCCTCTCCTCTATCTCCTCGCTCCTCCCTCTCAGCCGCCACTGCCCACCGCCCTCTCCCATCCCTACCTATCCCATCCCAGCCGCCATCACCATCGTTGGCCGTCCTCCGACACCTCTCCGCCGCATCATTGCCGCCCCGAACTGGACTATCCTCGCCGCAGTTGCCGAGCCCACGCCCCCTCCCAGACTCTATCATTCTCCTGCCGCTGTCCTCGGCCAGATCTAGCCAGAGCCCTATGCTGCCTCTGCCATCCGGAAGAGATAGTCACCGTCTAATCCGTGGAAGAGGATGAGATCCGCCGATGTCTAAGTCAAGGGCGCCGGTGCGGCCATCCCCACCCCAAGCGCATCGCTGCTGTTGCTGCGGTGGTGCTTATTATTATTTTCCACCACCGCTTCTCCATTTGGAAATCCTCCGTGTCTCCTGCAAATTAGATCAGATCAGTTGAGCCCTCTCTCCGGTGATCCGGGTTGTTTCAGGGATCTCGCGCTCTGGTTGCTGCTCGTGCCGGTGATGCTAGCGCAATCCATTCTTCTTTTCCGCTTAGATTGGATTTCTGTCAAGTTTGTTCACCCGGGGAGAAATCTTTTGAGCTGTTGTAGGCACAGACCCGATCACCATATGCATGATGGGTTGGGTTCCAGGGTTTGGATCTCATATCGGTTTGGCCTCAACACTGTAGGGGAATGAATGGATCACTTGGATGGATTGCAGGTGAAGTAGGGATAGGTGAAGATGGGGTTGGCATTTGGGAAGCTCTCCAGCTAGCTCTTCGCAAAGAAGGAGATGCATATCCTCATGGTCGGTCTCGATGCCACCGGGAAGACCACCATCCTTTACAAGCTCAAGGTCGGCGAGATCATCACCACCATTGGTGAGCATGGCTTCCATTTATATACATGCCCGCAATTCAGTTATGCAGAAGGTTGGTGCCTGTAGGTTTTCATGGCTTTGTTAGCATTAATAATCCCCAATTGAATATAAAATGATATATTACTACTTAATGGCCATGAAAATTAATTGATTCAAATACGTAACATGATGAAAATTCAAGTGCTTAAGAGATATCAACAGTGCTATTTCTTACCATTCAATATAGTATGCTAAATTTCAAAATAGCCACCTAAGGCCTGAGTAGCCAAGTCCACGCTGAAAAACTAAATCACATAGAATTTCCTAGTGCCCACCAATTCTGGAATACGTTGTGAACTTGTTCTTGGGCAAGGCTTTTCCGAACATTGTTGTCCATGTTGATATTAGGTTTTCTTGGGTAAGGCACTTCAAAATTAGGTTTTCTTCTTGGAGTTGTTGATATTATAGTATGTTATATTTTTGCCCATTGCCTGAAAAGCTGACTTGAACATGGAAAAGAATTGCATAATATTGAGACTTCTTTTATTTATGTTAATAGTTAACATTCTGTGTCGGATATCATCTCTAATTGATGGAGTGCCTTTAGATACCCCTTAGCTTTTAGATTTTAAGCAACAAAATTTGTACAATATTTTGATGCCAATTCTAAAAAATTGTAGGTTGGAGCTGCGCTTTCCATGGTTTACATATCTGGAGCTCCAGTCATGTTCGTTGGTTGTGGCTAGTCTTACACTGACCTTAAGAAGCTCAATGTCAAATCCATCATTTAAACCCTGCTGAAGTGAGTGCAGTTTATGCTGCAGTCTAATATGTACTGTATTGTCTTTAAGTATTGCTAATCTTCAAAATCCCCATGATCTCATCGCCTTCGTGTTGGATATGGTATCTATACTTATTAACTGTTGTACATACTTATATGAGTTGTGTTTACTCATTGTATCAAAGGTTTTACCTGGTTGCCCTGTAATATAATGATAGCATCACCTGTCATTTGTAAAATCACTTATTAGCTAGTTCTTGCATTGGTATGATGGTGCCTCCAGATGTCTGTTTCTGTGAGCATATTTGAATTTGGGAAAGGCTAGCTAGCGATCTATCGTATTTAAAAGTTTTGGCTTCTTGAAACATAAAGGGCTGATGAATTTTGGTCTTGTCCATTAGTTAAAATTTTGTCCTGTTTCATCTCTATGTAATAGGGTTATAAAATTTGTTCCCATTACAACGCATGGGCACTCGACTAGTATTTTTAAAGATAATGAGACCTCATCGAAACTATGGCACTATCGCTTAGGCTATATTTTAAAGGGGAGGATGGAGCGTCTCATTAAGTACGAGATACTTCAACCATTAGAGTTCACTGAGGAAAATCTCTGCTTAGATTGCATAAAAGGCAAATTCACTAAGACAATAAAGAGAGGAGCCACTAGGAGTACAAGTGTACTTGAATTAATCCATACGGATACTTGGTGACCCTTCTCAGTGACGTCTGTAGACGGTTTTGATTCCTTCATTACGTTCACTAATGACTTTTCCCGTTATGGCTACATTTTTCCCATCAATGACCGGTTTGAAGTGCTTGAAAAATTTAAGATTTTTAAGGCTGAGGTAAAAAATCAGCATAATGCTATAATTAAAGAGTGGTGCGCTCAAACTAAGGAGGAAAATATTATGGGAAAAGTGCTTCATACGGGCAAATTTTGGGGTCATTTGCCAAATTCCTATAGGAAAATGGTACAATTACCCAATATTCTATGCTTGGTGAACCACAACAGAACGGAGTTGCTGAGCGTCGTAATCGCACTCTAATGGACATGGTGCATAGCATGCTTAGTCATTCTAATATGTATGTGAAATTGTGGATGGAGGCATTAAAAACAGTTGCTCATATATTAAATCGGGTGCCTACTAAGTATGTGCCTAAGACACTTTATGAATTATGGATGGGTAGGAAACTGAGAATAAATTATTTAAGAGTATGGGGTTGCGCTGCTGAAGCCAGGCCTTTTAATCTACGTCTAAGGAAATTAGACCCTAAGACTATAAGCAGTCATTTTATTAGATACCCAGAAAGATCTAAGGAATATCGTTTTTATTGCCCAGATCGTGTCAATAAATTCATTGAGACAAGACACACTGTCTTCTTAGAGAATGATCAAATCTGTGGGAGCTCATAGGACAGATCGTTGGACCTTGAGGAAATCCGTGTTTCCATGCCGATTACTAAGAGGAAAATCTGCCTGTATCTTAGACAGTGCCACATGCATCCTCTTCTGTGGGTCCACCTCTAGTTGAGAACATTAATGAACCTGTAGTACAAAATGACGTACAAATTCCTCAACCCACTGAAATCCCTAATGAATAATTAATAAGATCACAGCGAGAGAGGAGATCTGCTATTCCTAATGACTATGAGGTTTTTATTGGAGAAGACATTGGGAAGGCAGATGACCCTATTTCATTTAAGGAAGCCATTGTTAGTGAGAATTCATCGAAGTGGCTTGAGGCCATTAAAGATGAATTGAAATCTATGGACACTAACGATGTCTGAGATTTAGTATAAATTCCTAAAGTAGTCAAAACAGTAGGCTATAAGTAGGTCTACAAAACTAAGTATGACTTCAAAGGGAACATCAAACGATTCAAGGCAAACCTCGTAGCTAAGGGTTTCTCACAGAGAGGGAATAGACTATAATGAGACTTTTTCCATGTCTCTAAGGAAAACTCATTTAGAATTGTCACGGCACTGGTAGCTCATTATGACTTAGAGTTACATCAGATGAATGTCAAAATTATGTTTCTTAATGTTGATTTGCATGAGCAAGTTTTCATGGTGCAACCGGAAGATTTTGTCGTGAAAAGCAAGTAACATATGAGATGTAGACTTAAGAAATCCATTTATGATTTCAAGCAAGCATCTAGATAATGGTATCTTAAATTCGATGACATAATTAAGATTTTGGATTTAAGGACAATGGAATGGATAATTGTATTTATATGAAGTATAAGGGTAGTAAATTTATAATCCTAGTACTCTATGTGGACGATATTTTATTAGCAAGTAGCCATAAGCATTTGTTGCATGAGCCTAAGTCATTTTTGTCCTTTAAGTTTTACATGAAAGATCTTGGTGAGGTATTTTACGTTTTGGGCATTGAGATACATCGAGATAGGTCTAGAAGAGTATTAGGATTATCTCGGAGGTCATCCATTGATAAAGTACTAGAGAGATACAACATGAGTAAGTGCTCTGTCATGCTTACTCCAATTATTAAGGGTGATAAGTTTGGTTTATTCCAAAGCCCGCGGAATCAATTAGAAAAAGATCAGATGAAAATGATTCCATATGCTTTAGCTGTCAGCTTAATGCATGTGCAAGTTTACACGCGACTGGACTTGGCTTTTGTCACCGGAATGCTTGGCAGGTATCAGTCCAATCCAGGCCTATACCACTAGAAGACTGTTAAGAAAGTCCTGTGTTATTTCCAAGGCCCTAAGCACTACATGCTAATTTATAGAAAATCTGATGACCTTGAGGTTGTTGGTTATTCAAACGCTGACTTTTTGGGGTGTATAGACACTAAGAAATCCACATCAGGATATGTCTTCACTCTCGCAGGAGGAGCCATCTCGTGGAAAAGCTCTAAACAAATCCTCACTGCAGCGTCGATAATGCAATCTGAGTTTATAGCATGTTATGAGGCAACCGGGCAGGCCATATGGCTTAAAAGATTTATTTCAGGTCTAAGAGTGGTTGATATCATTTCTAAACCATTCACTATACTGTGACCATAAGTCCGCAGTATTCTATTCGAGTAACAACAAGTCAAGTGGTGATGTCAAACACATTGACATAAAGTATATTGTTGTGAAAGACAGAATCCAGAATTAAATAATTAAGGTTGAGCACATAAGCACTAAGTCAATGCTCGCGGATCCGCTCACTACAGGCCTACCACCCAACTTATTTAATGAGCATATTGCCGGCATGGGATTAGTAGGTAGCCTATAAATGTTATTCTGGAATAGAGGCATAAGAATCAATCAACACCTTATAAGAGTAAGTTGATTCCTATCGAGGTATTGTGGTGGCCATAGGTACCGTTGTCGCAGTGGCATTTATTGACCATTGTTACACATTACTTTGGTTCACTATTCTACTTAGATTTCACCTGTTAGTCTTAAGATCAAGTGGGAGAATGTTGGTTGATTTCCTAGCAACGAGCTAGAGAGAGGCGCCGTGGGTTCAGCCCACCCACGCCCACGTGCGATTAACGAACATGAAACGAGTTCCACGCACGCACAACACTCGGAAGCGCACCGTTTTCTCTAACGGACTTGCCCTGATCTCCTCTAGCGCAATACTTATAGGGAGCCTCGGCCCATGCGTGGGTGACGATTTACGTATGACTAAGCTACTCCCAAAACCCTAACCGATCATCACGAGCGCCAGAAGGAGACCGAAGCGCAATCTCCTCCCCTATTGTTGGTTAGTACAAGTGACGGCCGGAAGGGCGATGCCATCCACAGGTGACCGGGCTCGGTGTCTAGCAACCTCACCGGCAATCCCTACCACGGCTAAGATGACTTCAACCTCGACCAGTCAGTTAATTCATCTTAATTTCGCATAATTTAAGGTGATCATGTATAGACTAATGCTAAGATCAAGTATAAGTCCTAACATTCCCAACCGATACTGAAGCTCTTTTTTGTAGTAGTGTTCTGAATAGAAGTCTATGGAAAGTTGAAAAAATTTCTGAAAACAGAAAGCCTGTCCCATATCGGGAACTCGCGCGCATAGCATTTGGGAGAAAGGAAATGTTGACACCGAAAATCACCGGCAGCGTTGAGAATGAGCCGATGATATGGTTCGGCGCACTAGACACGCGAAGGCCTAGGAGACCTGCTTAGCTCCAGTGCAGGTCCTAAATTTGAGGTTCGTAGGCGTGCCAGTCAATTTGACCCCGCAATTGACAAGGAGATAGAAAAAGTTAGATCATTGATCCAATTGGCCAACCAGTCGATATAGAATTCCTCCAGCCGATTGCCGATAATAACTTGTACATCGGCTAGAAACCGATGATGCTATAAGCAAATAATAAGCCAACCGACTGCCGAAAAAACACTTGGACATCAGCTAAAAGCCGATGATAGAATAGATAGGCAGAATAATAATCAAGACAATGCAGTTGGGTTTATCTATTGAAAGATAACTTATCGGCTAGGCACTCCGATAAAACATCGCATAAACACCCATCAGCTTAACAAGGATAAATCTATCATTATCAATCTAGTAGGTCAAACTTAACTGATGCAGCACAGATTAATAATGATAAAAGAACCTCGATGAGCCGATGGATCTAATGCAATCGTGATGGACTATATGATAACTTATTGGCTATACATCTCGATAAGACGCCTGCATAAAATCTATCAACCTAGCAGGAATAACTTATCACTAGCAGTTTAGTAGGTCGGACCCAACCGATGCAGCACAAATTAACGATAAATTACACCCAGTAAGCTGATAAATCTATGCACGCCTGATGTGATATATCCACTCGTCCTAAGAGATCAAACTTAACTGATGCAGCCGTAGACAGAACAGATATATTGTGGTAAGCCGACTACCGTAGATCAGATAGAATATCGGACCTAACCGAGGAAGTCCTAGCCGATAAGGTAGTCAGGGTAACGAGACTTACCCTCTCGCAGGAGTTCGGACCTAACCGATGCAGCCTGGCTCGAGAAGCAAGAACCCATCGAAAAGGGTGGCGATGCGCCGAAGTTGTATTGATCTGTGAGATGATTTACATGGTCCTCGGGCATACGTATTTATACCCTGAGTTGATACAGTCCTGATCGGATACGAAACAGGAGTTTCCTAACTATAAAAGGAAAATTAACAAGCCCTGACCAGGCACGAGATCAGGTTTTCCTAAAAATTATTAAAGCTACCTAACTTATAGATAAAATAATTAACTGCCATGCTGTGGTCTTCACGTTTCCTTCCTGAATTCGGCTTCTTCTGGATTAGCTTCCATCGGCTAATATAGCCTCTTTCCTTAACCGAACATGATAACGAACCGTACCAAATTTTGGTGTTAACACATGCCCCCCAATTTTGGAGTTTGTTATCAAACTTCGAAATTCTTCTGTTTGGGCTTCAGTAATTCCTCCATGGCCTCTTGAAATCGGCTTTCATGAGCCGATCCCTTTTGTATTAGGTGTGCTAGGCTCTCAAAGTCTTGTGATGAAAATCTTTCCTTGATCAGAGCCAACAAACCTTGGAATGCTAACTCGGCCAGCTGTGCATCATCTAGACTTAAACTATAACATCGGCTTCTAACATCACGAAACTGCTGGATATATTCTGCAACTGATTCATCCAGCTTCTATATTACCGATGTTAAATCTGTTAAACTCATCTCCTGAATCCCAGTAAAGAAATATTTGTGGAATTGCTTTTCCAAATCGGCCCAACCCCAAACTGAATTTAGTGGTAAAAAAGAAAACCATGTGAAGGCCGATCCGGACAATGATAGCAGGAAAAATCTAACTCTCAAAGCTTCTTCAGCCGATGCCTCCCCACACTGAGCCAAAAATCGGCTGACATGCTCCACTGTAGATACATCATCTTGCCCTGAGAATTTGGAGAAGTCTGGTACTCTGTATCAGCGCGGCAATGGAACTCTATCAAACCAATCTGGATATGGATGCCGATACATAAATGTTTCCTTCTTCGGTTTTAGACCGAATTGTTCTCTCACCACCTCTGTGACTCTTGCTGTCCAATCTTCTTCCCTTGGATCTTTGACGTGATAATGCAGAGGTGGAGTTGGTAGCCGATTCTGCTTCTGATATTCTCTCTGATAGTTGTACTCAGGGACAGCTCCTGGATGACTCTGTAGATGCCCCCCATAGTATGCAGTTTGATGATATCCTTGAGGAATTCCATCTTGTTGCCCCCCAGCCAGTTGAATCGGCTCCACCGCCTTCTTGATCAAGCTCTGTAATGTGTTCACCAATATCCTAGATTGATTGATCAATGCATGGTGAACTGCTTCATTAATCATCTCTTGAAGTGGCTTCTGTCAACTTGCAGGCGATGTATAGCTCGATTCGCCAACCAGAACAAGTTTTGGTAATTGTGACTTCTGAATCGGCCCTTGATCTGTCAAACCGAAGGATTCTAGACAAAGCTTCTGAAATTCAGCAATGTTTTGCTCCACTTGTTGTCTTTGTTCTTCGGTCAAGTCTTCCATTGTGACTGGGATCACGTTATTTGTGCTGACCTCCTTTCCAGCCATGTCGAAGTTCTGTGTCTCACTGGGCGTGCCAAAAACGTTTTGACACCGAAAATCACCGGCAGCGTTGAGAACGAGCCGATGATATGGTTCGGCACACTGGACACGCGAAGGTCTAGGAGATCTGCTTAGCTCCAGTGCAGGTCCTAAATTTGAGGTTCTGTTAACGCCAAAATTTGGTAAGGCCCTGTGTCAGATTCGGTCAAAGGGGAAATTGCAGTCAACTGGCGGAAATTGATCCAGAAGAGACCGATTCCGGGAGGGAGCCGTGAAGACCGCTGTTTGGCAGTTGTTTACTGTACCTATTAATTAGGCAAGTGTTTATCTTTAGGAAACCTGACCTCGTGTCCGGTCAGGATTTGTTAGCGTTTTCTGTTATAATTAGGAAATCATGTACCGTGTCCAATAAGGACTCGTGTAACTCGGGGTATAAATACGTACGCCCGGGGACCTTGTAAATTATCACTCGATCAATACAATTTCGGCGCATCGCCACCCTTCCGACGGGATCTTGCTTCTCGAGCCGGGCTGCATCGGTTAGGTCCGACCTCCTGCGAGAGGGTAAGTCTCGTCACCCCGGCTACCTATCGGCTAGGACTTCCTCGGTTGGGTCCAATATTTTAGTCGGTTTATGGTAGTCGGCTTACCACGAAATATTTAGTTTATCTATGGCTGCATCAGTTCAGTTTGATCTCATAGATTGATTAGGTATATCACATCACGTGTGCATAGATCGTATCGGCTTACTGGGAGCGATTTATCATCAGTTTGTGTTGCATCGGTTAGGTCTGACCTACTAAACTACTAGCGATAAATCGGTCCTGCTAGGTTGATGCTTTATGTGCAAGCGTCTTATCGGGGTGCATAGCCGGTAAGTTATCATGTTTTTAGCATCACGATCGTATCAGATCCATCAGCTTATCGAGACTTCGTTATTATTATCAGTATGTGCTGCAACGGTTAGGTCCGATCTACTAGACTGAATAATAACGTTATTCTTAATAAGCCGATGGGTTTTATGCGATGTTGTTATCGGAGTGCTTAGCCGATAAGTTATCCCTTATTAAATACAACCGATTATACTGCTTGCCTTGTTGTGCATTCTTGCCTGCATTACTGTTACGATCGGCTAGGGGCTAGCCGATTGGTTTATTCTACCGATCCGAATGCGAGCACCAGCAGGTTCCCGGGCACGACCTCAGCCAAGTCCCCGGGCACGACCTCAGGTAAGGACCCGGGCACGAGCATAGGTAAGAACCCGGGCATGGGCACGAACAGCGGATGAAGATCCCGGGAGCCGATGTGAGCAAGGGGCCCGGGCATGGGTGCGGGCAGTATCTTCATAGCAATACCAGTAATTTTAAACTATGATCGGCTGGAGTTTATTTGATCTATTTACTTATGCATTCTGCCTGTTTATTTTACCAAGTTTATAGCCGGTTTTTGAGCATCCCTTCGATGATTGGCTAGCGCAATACTTGTTTATTATTATGCTATTGCTCTTGCCGTCATCGGCTTTTAGCCAATGTATAAGTGCTACAGTGCGTATCGGCCATCGGCCGATGAGATGAGTCCAAGCCGGCTTCCAGCCGATTGGCTCACGAATTTGACATCTTCTCTCCTTGTCAATTGCAGGGTCAAATTGACTGGCACGCCTACGAACCTCAAGAATTTAGGACCTGCACTGGAGTGAAGTAAATCTCCCAGGCCTTCGCGTGTCTCCCAGACGCCGAATGGCCCCCGGCGGTTTTCGGCGTCAACACGTTTTTGGCACACCTGGTGGGACGCGAAGTTTCAACGCAAAGTTTCAACGCGAAGTTTTCAACAATCAGATTGGCAACATGGCCGGGAAAGAAGTCAAAACAGACAACATAATTCCGGTCAGCTTGGAAGATTTAACAGAAGAACAAAAACAGCAAATTGAGCAAACTATGGCCAACTTTCAGAAGCTGTGCTTAGAGTCCTTCAGCATGACAAGGCAAGGGCCGATTCAAAAATCCCAGTTTCCGAAGTCAGTATTGGTTGGAGAATCGAGCCGTACGCCACCTGAGAGTCCACCGGTAAAACCCTTACAAGAGATGGTGAATGAAGCAGTTCATCACGCGCTCATTAATCAGTCCGGAATTCTGGTGAACACACTTCATAATCTTATAAAGAAGACGGTGGATGGATCAATTATTCAAGAGCCTGCTCGGGGTCCTGTTTACCTCCCACCGAAGGTTGAACCGACTCAGATTGCTTACAACATCAGCAGAGATATACCAGGAAACATGTTTACACAGAACCAGGCTGGAGGGCAACATGATATTCCTGCTGGGTACCATCGGTCTTCTTACTATGGAGGATATCAACAAAGTTACCTAGGAGGCGGGGCCGATCCAGGTACTTACCAGAGGGAATATAATAGACAGAATCGGCAACAAACTCCACCCATGCAGTATCAACAAGACAACCTGAGGGAAGAAGATCTATCAACTAAGGTTGCTGAAATAGTGAGGGAGCAGTTCGGGATCAAGCCCAAGGAACAAACATTCATGTATCGGCATCCATATCCTAAGTGGTTCGACAGGGTTCCATTGCCACACCGATACAGGGTCCCGGATTTTTCTAAGTTCTCAGGGCAGGACAACACGTCTACAGTGGAACATGTCAGCCGATTCCTGGCACAGTGCGGGGAGGCATCGGCTGAAGAGGCTCTGAGGGTCAGGTTTTTCCCCTTATCACTATCGGGATCGGCTTTTAGGTGGTTTTCTTCATTACCACCGAATTCCGTTCGGGGATGGGCCGATCTAGAAAAACAGTTTCACAAATATTTCTTTGCTGGAATTCATGAGTTGAGACTGTCAGATTTGACATCGGTTAAGCAACGACCAGATGAAACAGTACCGGAATACGTTCAGCGATTTCGGGATATCAGAAACCGATGTTATAGTTTAAACCTGAGCGATGGGCATCTGGCCGATCTGGCTTTCCAGGGTCTCTTGGCGCCGATTAAGGAGAGATTTTCTTCGCAAGAGTTCGAGTCCCTGGCGCACCTGGTACAGAAGGTATCGGCTCATGAAAGCCGATTTCAAGAGGCAAAAAGGGATAAGTACCAGAGAAGGGTTGCTCAAGTACAGGTCTATTCATCGGATTCAAACGATGAGGAATCCGATGCTGAAGTTGGATTGGCGGAGTGGGCCAGGAACAAGAAATCAGTATCATGCCCATGGGTCAAGGATATCGGCAAGGAGGAGCGGTATGATTTCGATATTAGTAAAGCCGATAAAATCTTTGACTTGCTGTTACAAGAGAAGCAGATACAACTGCCGCCGAATCACGTGATTCCATCAGCCGAAGAACTAAAGAAGAAAAGATATTGCAAGTGGCACAATACTATATCGCATCATACTAATGAGTGCAAGGTTTTTCGGCAACAAATTCAGTCGGCTGTCGAACAGGGCAGAATCAAATTCGAAGACAAGAAGCCGATGAAGATCGATGGGTACCCGTTTCCCGTAAATATGGTCTATGCAGGATCATCGTCAAGAGATCAGGCCGATGGAGCGAGACATCAAAGGTATAAATCAAGGATTACTTCATCGGACATGATAGAAAAATATTCAAGATATGAGGAACAGAGGGATGAGCCAGAAAGATATAATCCACATTGGGACTGCCCGTTCTTCCGGTTCTGCTGGGATCAAGGGATGAGACTACCATCAGTTGAAAATTGCCCCGAGTGCAGCAGTACAGGGAATCGGCATGATCGCCAGCAGGGGTTGTCGCAGGATCGGTCGCTTGGAAAAAGAGCATCGGTTCATAGCCGATTAGGGCCGATCCATGAAGAGTTCTTTGAAGAGGATGAAGAGGAAGTACGTGAGAAACAAGTCCAGAATCCTCAATGGTGCCCTAAGTGGGATATTCACGAAAAATCAGAAGAGAAGGGCCCAGCGTCTACGACACCGAGAGCAACAGGAAGAACAGAGTCAAGATCAGGGAGAGGCCGATCATCGTCACAAGAAAACTAAACAGGTTTGGCGCGTGAAGAGAAAAGACGATGAACCTGATCAATCGGCCCCAGCAAATATGGTGTTCTTTTTACCTCGGGAATACAAAGCACTTTCATCAGATGAAGAAGGCGATGAGGAGATTTTTTCTCAACTGACGTTGCAACCCGATCAGGCTATATTTGATAAGCCTGAAGAGTCAGAGCATCGGCACCTAAAACCGTTATATATCAAGGGTTATGTGAATGGGAAGCCGATGACAAAGATGTTGGTTGATGGGGGAGCAGCAGTCAATCTCATGCCTCATGCCACATTCCGGAAATTGGGGAAGACTGCTGAAGATCTGATTAATACAAATATGGTGCTAAAAGACTTTGGTGGGAATTCATCAGAAGCAAAAGGCGTATTGAACGTAGAGTTGACAGTGGGGAATAAGACATTACCCACCACGTTTTTCGTTATCGACGGAAAGGGGTCGTATAGTTTGTTTCTCGGCAAGGACTGGATTCATGCAAACTATTGCGTGCCTTCGACAATGCATCAATGTTTGATACAGTGGCAGGGAGATCAAGTCGAAGTGGTCCTAGCAGATCGGTCAACCAATATTGCCATGACCGATCTACCAGTCTGGGAAGCCGATGGTGTTGACTGCCTATCCGGAAAAATATGGGAAGGAGATTACATTAAGGTCACTAGCCAGGGGATACAGCCGATTCAGCAAGTCGGCTCTAAATTGTTACTCTGATGGGCTCCATTGAAGACTTCGAGGGGAAACTGGGGCAAGGATTTACGTCGGCTGATGATTTGGAGGAGATCGACATAGGACCAGGAGATAAGCCAAGGCCGACGTACATAAGCAGAAAGTTAAGTCCTGAACTTCGAGAAGAATTGATAACACTGTTGAAGGAGTATCGGGATTGTTTCGCCTGGGAGTACCATGAGATGCCAGGATTAAGCTGGTCAATTGTTGAACATCGGCTACCCATTAAACCAGGATATCGGCCATTTAAGCAGGCTCCAAGGAGGTTTAAGGCAAAGTTATATGAGCCGATCAAAGCAGAGATCACAAGGTTGTATGATGCCAAGTTTATAAGGCCATGCCGATATGCTGAGTGGGTTTCTAATATCGTCCCGGTGGAAAAGAAAAATGAAAAATTGAGGATATGTATTGATTTCCGGGATCTGAATAAAGCTACCCCCAAGGATGAATACCCAATGCCGATAGCGGATTTATTGGTGGATGCAGCTTCAGGCCACAAAATTATCAGCTTCATGGACGGCAATGCAGGATACAATAAGATTTTTATGGCTGAAGAAGATATACATAAGACTGCGTTTCGGTGTCCTGGAGCTATCGGCTTGTATGAGTGGGTAGTAATGACTTTTGGATTGAAAAGTGCCAGTGCGACTTATCAGAGAGCGATGAATTATATATTTCATGATCTCATCGGCTTGTTGGTAGAGATTTACATTGATGATGTGGTGGTTAAGTCTAAAAGTGAGGAAAGCCATATAGCTGATATGTGAAAAGTGCTGGAGAGGGCCAAGAAATATGGGTTAAGGATGAATCCTAATAAATGCGCTTTTGGTGTATCTGCTGGGCAATTTTTGGGTTTTATGGTTCATGAGCGAGGAATTGAAGTTAGTCAGCGAAGCATCAGAGCCATCAAGACTACGGAGCCACCAAGCAATAAGACAGAGCTGCAATCATTGATCGACAAGATTAATTTTGTAAGAAGATTTATATCAAATTTGTCAGGGAGGATTGAGTCTTTTACTCCATTATTGAAGTTGAAAGCCGATCAAGAGTTTGTGTGGGGGGCAGCACAGTAGAAGGCGTTCGACGAGATCAAAAACTATCTGAGTTCCCCACCTATTTTAATTCCGCCGCAGAGAGGAGTGCCGTTCAGGTTGTACTTATCAGCCGATGAGAAGTCCATCGGGTCTGTTTTGATACAGGAGTTTGAAGGAAAAGAGCGAGTTGTGTTTTATCTGAGCAGAAGGCGTTTGGATGCTGAAACAAGATATCCTGCGGTGGAGAAGTTATGCCTGTGTTTATATTTCTCATGTACAAAGTTAAGGCATTATATCCTATCGGCTGAGTGTACAGTAGTTTGCCAGGCCGATGTGGTCAAATATATGTTGTCGGCTCCAATCTTGAAAGGGCGAGTTGGTAAATGGATTTTTGCTTTGACGGAGTTCGACTTAAGATATGAATCGGCTAAAGCAATCAAGGGACAAGCAGTGGCCGATTTCATTGTACAACATAGAGGGTCTCATGAAGATTATGTGGAGCCGATCCCATGGACTTTGTTTTTTGATGGATCGGTTTGTAAGCATGGATCTGGTATCGGCTTAGTTATCATATCACCTCGGGGGGCAAGTTTTGAGTTTGCTTTTACAATTAAGCCTTATCGGACTAACAATCAGGCAGAATACGAGGCGGTGCTAAAAGGACTTCAACTCTTAAAGGAAATCGGGGCCGATGTCATAGAAATAATTGGCGATTCTTTATTGGTGGTCAAGCAGTTGTCTGGAGAATATGAGTGCAGGGATGATGTTTTGAGGTCATATTATGAGGAGTGTACAGATTTGTTAAAGGATTTCAAGATGGTATCAATAGATTATATTCCCAGGGAGCAGAATTTAGAAGCCAATGATCTTGCGCAGATTGCTTCAGGGTATCGGCTGAATAGGCAGGTTGAGGTTGAGATAGCCGATATTGACATTCAGAACAAGGCCGATGACTGGAGACAGGAGATAATTGATTACTTGCAAAATCCGTCACAATCGGTTTCCAGAAAAATTCGGTATAAAGCTACTAAGTATGTGCTGCTTGATGGGGAACTGTATTATCGGACTTTTGAGGGAGTTCTACTTAGGTGCCTGAATTTGGAAGAAGCCAAAGTGGTTATGTGCGAGGTGCATGAAGGCGTCTGTGGGACTCATCAATCGGCTCATAAGATGAAGTGGTTGCTGAGAAGAGTAGGATATTTTTGGCCGCTGAGAAGAGTAGGATATTTTTGGCCGACAATGCTGGAAGATTGCTTTAGGTACTATAAAGGATGTCAAGATTGTCAAAAATTTGGAAATGTACAACGAGCACCAGCGTCGGCTATGAATCCTATCATCAAACCGTGGCCGTTCAGAGGATGGGGAATTGACATGATCGGCCAGGTTTTTCCTCCATCAAGTAAAGGACATAAATTCATATTGGCGGCAACAGATTATTTTACCAAATGGGTAGAGGCGATTCCTTTGAAGAAAGTTACGTCCAAGGAAGCGATCGAGTTTGTAAAGGAGCATATAATTTATCGGTTTGGGATTCCTCAGACGATAACTACTGATCAGGGGTCTATCTTCGTATCTGATGAGTTTCAACAGTTTGCTGCCAGTATGGGAATCAAGTTATTAAATTCATCGCCTTATTATGCTCAGGCCAATGGACAGGCGGAAGCTTCTAACAAGAGTTTGATCAAGTTGATTAAGCGAAAAATTGATGAGCAACCGCGGCGATGGCATACTACATTAGCCGATTCATTGTGGGCCTATCGGATGGCATGTCATGGATCTACTCGGGTGCCGCCGTATCAGTTGGTATATGGACATGAGGCGGTTTTACCGTGGGAGACTAACATCGGCTCTAGGAGAATTTCTTTGTAGAATCAGTTGACAGCCGATGATTATTATAACTTAATGACAGATGAACTTGAAGATTTGGCTCAAAATCGGTTAAGGGCGTTGGAAAGGATCAAGGAAAATAAGGCTAAGGCAGCTCGGCATTACAACAAAAAGGTGGTGAATAAGTCGTTTGCCGAGGGAGATCTTGTGTGGAAGTTGATTTTGCTGATCGGGTCCAGAGATAATAAGTTTGGAAAATGGTCGCCTAATTGGGAAGGGCCCTATCGGATTAATCGCTGTGTGCCTAGTAATGCCTATGTATTAGAAGATCTTGATGGGACGGAGTTTGCTAAAGCGCTTAACGGGAAATATCTCAAGAAATACCATCCCAGCGTTTGGATCAATTCTTAAATCGGTTAAGTGCAGCCGATTTCTAAAGTAGTTCGGAAAGCCGATGTTTTTGCATCGCCTAAAGACAGCCGATATGAATCGATATCGCCTTTAGATCAAACAGAAATATTATCAAGGATGAAGAAAGCGGGCAGCAGAGCCGATCAGGATATATTACAGTACAATTAATGTTTCAGGAGGCCATCGGTCATTAATTTACATGAACTTTTGGATCGTTTTGATTGCGTGCAGGCGGATTTGGTCAATTTCATTGATGGCCCGGATGTCGTCTTCATCGGAGCCCGGGATGGTTTTCAAGTTTTTGCACCGATGAATGACTTGACGCACCGTCGCTGCGACCTTAGCCTCTTGGTCTTGGATGGCTTGCGGCAGGCCAATAAGCTGGGACTCTGTGGCTTCAAGATCCTTGCGAACGTTTTCAAGTTCTACCAGCAAATCGGCCTCCATCTTCTTCAGTTGATCTAGCTTGGGTTGGAGCTCTTGGGGGGCGGCTGCCATGTCATTAAGTCTTTTCTTCTCTATCTGAGCTAGCAGCCGATCGGTTGGATGTCTTCGGTGATCTTCTGTTGGTCAGCGCGATCGGCTATGCGCTGTCTAAGCTTGATGAGTTTAAACCTATGAGACTCCAGGTATGCTGCGGGGGTTAACGCGTCGACGAGTTCTTCGGGCAGATGGTGTTCAATTTCTGTGAGTCTTGCCCGAATCGGCCCACAATCTTCCACTAGTGCATCAATTGGGTTTTCCAGCCGACTGTTGATGCTTGTTAAATAATCGTGCACATCGGCTGGGAACGACGGTTTGGTTGCTGCGCTGGTGGCTATTTCGTCTTCTCCCTCCAAGTACTTGCCGATGTCAAAGGAAAACAAATCGGCTAAGGACTGCAAAATTAGCATCAGTAAAAGGATCAGTAAAAGGTTAAAAGTGAAGTATGGGCGTGAGGAGATTACCTGAGGAAGGACATCGGCAGATCGGGTGACATCGGCTTCAGTGAGATGAATAGGATGTTCTTCAGAGGGGCCGATGTCAGCCGATGGAATAGGAGCAGTCTCATCGACGGTTGGAGGACTTGGTACCGAGAGTGGGGCAGCTGGAGAAGCCATCGGCTCAGTGATTGGAGGGATGTCAGAGGAGTGTTGAGGTTTTGGAGCCGATGACTCGAGCTGAAAATAAAACTGGTAAGATAAGTGGAAAGCGGGTAATAATATTGAGACTTGACGCATACCTGAGGAGATGAGGGAGCCGATGTTGTTTGAGGAGAAGGTGGCGTCGGGGCAACGACATCGGCATCGGTTTTCTGCTTCTTTGAGGAGGGGCGATGCGCTAACTTCTTCCGTTTTTGTCCCATCGGCCGAGGCGCCTTGAGGAGAGCCGATGGAGATGGAGCGTCGCGCCCTAAGTTTGGAGTGGCCGATAGAGGTTGATATCGAATCGGCCGACCGTTGTTGCTTGTTGTTGGGGGCTCGACGCTGGCAGCCTGCAAAGGCGATTAAGGCTTACAGGTGTTACCTCTTCATCGGATTCGACGTACTCGGTGTCAAGACGAGAGTAGTAGCAGGTGGCCGCTAGGCTGAATATATGTTTTTTCCATTCTGACCACCATCGGACAAAAAGTTTGGTGTTGGCAGTGCAGATTATACACCTCGGTGGCGGCGCCTAGAAGAAGGGGGTCTGTCAAAGTCCGCATCCAATCATATTCTAGGGTGTTGCTGACCATGCCCCGGGCCTGAAGTTTGTCGATGAAGAATAGGCCGATCGGAAGCTGACCAAGGCCAAACTGGCGGGAGCCAACCAATGGATGGTAAAATTCATATGAGGGTTGCGATCGGCCCAGAGAGAATCCAGTTGGCAGCAGACGGGGGGTGATGGCCGATAGGAATATGGCCTTGGACTCATCATTGTCCAAAGCATTGAGTGGGTCAAAGTTAGAAGGCATCTCAAATGATGATGCATCGTTGTATGCGAACCAGAGAGTGGCCTCCCTGGTGAAACCATAATAAAACCCCTTAAAACCACTGACTGAGTCCAGTGGGGTTATCTTGCCGCCAGAGAGGGCCGATGCAGCTTCGCCCATGGAAACGCATCGGCGGTAAATGGGATCTTGGTCTTCTGTGTGGTCGGTTGGAAAGGATTGGTTGAGAAGAGAAGTCCCCGAGAAGGCCTTGGAGGTGTAGACATTGAGCCAGAGCTGTACAAACCACCAAGGACCCCCGATATGGCTGACGGGCTAGCCGGCCGATAGCTTGGTCGCCACTTGGTGAAGCAGGTGATAAGTGGCGCCAAGGAGGAATTGACCCAAGGGGATCTGTATCCGATCAACCAAGCACTCTGCCAAACACTGCATGTTGATCATTGGACCGAGGGTTGCGCCACCAAAAACAAACCGCTCCAGCCATAGGTTCAGAAAAGCAACATGTTCCCAGTCATCAACCGATCCAGTTCCCTTATTATGAATGGATATGTACCTAGACCAGCCGCCGATGTTCTTTGCTTGGAGCCGATGAGCAGGTTTGAAGCGGAGCTTGAAGGGGTCGATGTAGCTTGTCGTGTCCAGACAGGTGAGCATAGTCACATCCAGCAAAGTGGGGGTCATCGGCCCGTGCCCGAACAGGAAGGCGTTGAGGGCATCGGACCAGAAGTATGAGGCCGATGCGAGAAGGGGTTCATTCCTTTCCATATCGGCCAAAGAGAGATTGATACAATGGCCGATATGTGATTCTTCCCAGTAGGTTCTCTTCGCAGCCGATACCCTGACGTACCAATCTCTCCACCCGGGCAGTTTGCTCGGCCATGACCTGAAGCTGTTAGTCCAGTCACTGACTCGCATGGCCGAGTTCTTGAAAGGGATGCGCTGGGTCTCGGCGCATATGAAATCGGTGGGATCCTCGCTACCCATGGGGCCATGGTAGAAAAAGTTTGGGTAATCGGCGGCCGGAATCAAGATCTGGTCTCTAAGATGCTACAGTAAACAAGAACATAACAAAGAACAGATGAAGAACATGGCGGATTGGATGCGTCTACGCCACAAAATCGGGAGAAATAATCGGGTAGGAGGAGTACCTCAGAACTGCAGATGCTGATGCCATCGCGAGAGAGGAAGAAGATGTAGGAATCAACGGCCGAAGAAGAGGGCTGCGACGGTTCGTCTGGATTCGCTGGAGCTTGTTGAAGCGTTGGAAGATGAAGCGGTGGTGCTCTGGTGATGTGAAAGCATAAAAAAGGGCTAGGGAGACGAAGTGTTTTATAGAGATGTGATACCGGCGGGAATCGAGGCCGTTGGCACTGTTTCAACAATTATGGCAAGTGGGCTACCTTGGGCCGCCTCGGTATGGAAGAAATCTAGAGGCCCAAAATGAAAAGAATTTCGAAGTCCTATAGAGAACTCGAAATTGGGGGCATGTGTTTAACGCCAAAATTTGGTAAGGCCCTGTTGTCAGATTCGGTCAAAGGGGAAATTGCAGTCAACTGGCGGAAATTGATCCAGAAGAGACCGATTCCGGGAGGGAGCCGTGAAGACCGCTGTTTGGCAGTTGTTTACTGTACCTATTAATTAGGCAAGTGTTTATCTTTAGGAAACCTGACCTCGTGTCCGGTCAGGATTTGTTAGCGTTTTCTGTTATAATTAGGAAATCATGTACCGTGTCCAATAAAGACACGTGTAAGTCAGGGTATAAATACGTACGCCCGGGGACCTTGTAAATTATCACTCGATCAATACAATTTCGGCACATCGCCACCCTTCCGACGGGATCTTGCTTCTCGAGCCGGGCTGCATCGGTTAGGTCCGACCTCCTGCGAGAGGGTAAGTCTCGTCACCCCGGCTACCTATCGGCTAGGACTTCCTCGGTTGGGTCCAATATTTTAGTCGGTTTATGGTAGTCGGCTTACCACGATATATTTACTTTATCTATGGTTGCATCAGTTCAGTTTGATCTCATAGATTGATTAGGTATATCACATCACGTGTGCATAGATCGTATCGGCTTACTGGGAGCGATTTATCATCAGTTTGTGCTGCATCGGTTAGGTCTGACCTACTAAACTGCTAGTGATAAATCGGTCCTGCTAGGTCGATGCTTTATGTGCAAGCGTCTTATCGGGGTGCATAGCCGGTAAGTTATCATGTTTTTAGCATCACGATCGTATCAGATCCATCAGCTTATCGAGACTTCGTTATTATTATCAGTCTGTGCTGCAACGGTTAGGTCCGATCTACTAGACTGAATAATAACGTTATTCTTAATAAGCCGATGGGTTTTATGCGATGTTGTTATCGGAGTGCTTAGCCGATAAGTTATCTCTTATTAAATACAGCCGATTATACTGCTTGCTCTTGTTGTGTGCATTCTTGCCTGCATTACTGTTAACGATCGGCTAGGGCTAGCCGATTGGTTTATTCTGCCGATCCGAATGCGAGCACCAGCAGGTTCCCGGGCATGGACCTCAGCCAAGTCCCCGGGCACGACCTCAAGGTAAGGACCCGGGCACGAGCATAGGTAAGAAACCCAGGCATGGGCACGAACAGCGGAAAAGATCCCGGGAGCCGATGTGAGCAAGGCCCGGCACGGGTGCGGGCAGTATCTTCACAGCAATACCAGTAATTTTAAACTATGATCGGCTGGAGTTTATTTGATCTATTTACTTATGCATTCTGCCTGTTTATTTTACCAAGTTTATAGCCGGTTTTTGAGCATCCCTTCGATGATCGGCTAGCGGCAATACTTTTTTATTATTATGCTATTGCTCTTGCCGTCATCGGCTTTTAGCCGATGTATAAGTGCTACAGTGCGTATCGGCCATCGGCCGATGAGATGAGTCCAAGCCGGCTTCCAGCCGATTGGCTCACGAATTTGATATCTTCTCTCCTTGTCAATTGCAGGGTCAAATTGACTGGCACGCCTACGAACCTCAAGATTTTAGGACCTACACTGGAGTGAAGCAAATCTCCCAGACCTTCGCGTGTCTCCTAGACGCCGGACGGCCCCCGGCGGTTTTCGGCGTCAACAGGTTCGTAGGCGTGCCAGTCAATTTGACCCTGCAATTGACAAGGAGATAGAAAAAGTTAGATCATTGATCCAATCGGCCAACTAGTCGATATAGAATTCCTCCAGCCGATTGCCGATAATAACCTGTACATCGGCTAGAAGTCGATGATGCTATAAGTAAATAATAAGCCAGCCGACTGTCGAAAAAACACTTGGACATCAGCTAAAAGCTGATGATAGAATAGATAGGCAGAATAATAATCAAGACAATACAGTCGACTTTATCTATTGAAAGATAACTTATCGGCTAGGCACTCCGATAAAACATCGCATAAACTCCCATCGGCTTAACAAGGATAAATCTATCATTATCAATCTAGTAGGTCAAACTTAACTGATGCAGTACATATTAATAATGATAAAAGAACCTCGATGAGCCGATGGATCTAATGCAATCGTGATGGACTATATGATAACTTATCGTCTATACATCCCGATAAGACGCCTGCATAAAATCTATCAACCTAGCAGAAATAACTTATCACTAGCAGTTTAGTAGGTTAGACCCAACTGATGCAGCACAAACTGACGATAAATTATAACCAATAAGTTGATAAATGTACGTATGCATGATGTGATATATCCACTCGGCCTAAGAGATCAAACTTAACTGATGCAGCCGTAGACAGAACAGATATATCGTGGTAAGCCGAGTACCGTAGATCAGCTAGAATATCGGACCTAACCGAGGAAGTCCTAGCCGATAAGGTAGTCGGGGTAACGAGACTTACCCTCTCGCAGGAGTTCGGACCTAACCGATGCAGCCCTGGCTCGAGAAGTAAGAACCGTCGAAAAGGGTGGCGATGCACCGAAGTTGTATTGATCTGTGAGATGATTTACATGGTCCTCGGGCATACGTATTTATACCCCGAGTTGATACAGTCCTGATCGGATACGAAACAGGAGTTTCCTAACTATAAAAGTAAAATTAACAAGCCCTGACCGGGCACGAGATCAGGTTTTCCTAGAAATTACTAAAGCTACCTAACTTATAGATAAAATAATTAACTATTATGTTGTGGTCTTCCCGATTTCTTCCTGAATTCGGTTTCTTCTGGATTAGCTTCCATTGGCTAATATAGCCTCTTTCTTTAACCGAATATGATAACGAATCATACCAAATTTTAGTGTTAACAGATAAGTGTTCGCCCTCCAGCGAACGTGGGCGTATTAGGGTTTTTGGGCAAAATCTCAAGAGGAATGCTATGCACGCTTATATCGCAGCGGGTGCCGTAAAAGGTGTACCCAGCGGGTAGGTAGCAGCGGCGAGCACGCGGCAGTCGTTACACTGCGACTCTGTGCGTACAGAAGCCGGACACTGTCCGAACAGCTCTCTCTTTTTAAAGTCGCGAGAACCATGCGAAAGTCCTCGCCAGCTACGTCCACTACGTCTCCGTGCACTCGTTCGCCATCCACGTTCGTACACGAGCACAACACGACCGATCGATGGGGAGCGCGGGCGCGGCGGCGACGGCGGCCGGCAACCCAGACGGCGGAGAGCTGCACGTGTTGATGTTCCCGTTCCTGGCGTTCGGCCACATCAGCCCGTTCGCGCAGCTGGCGCGGAAGATCGTCGGCGTCGGCGGGGTCCGCGTCACGTTCCTGTCGGCGACGGCCAACGTGTCCCGCGTCGAGGCCATGCTGGGCGGGGCCCCCGCGGCGGCCATGGTGGTGGCGGCGCTGGACCTGCCGCGCGTGCCGGGGCTTCCCGAGGGTGCCGAGAGCACGGCGGAGGTGTCGGCGGATGGTGCTGAGCTGCTCAAGATCGCCGTTGATGGTACGCGACTACAGGTGGAGGCGCTGCTCGCGAGGCTCCGCCCGGACATCGTGCTGTTCGACTTCGCCACGCCGTGGGTCGCCGACGTCGCCCGGCCGCTCGGCGTCAAGGCGGCGCTGTTCTCCGTCTTCGCCGCGGTCTCCAGCGCGTACATCATGGCCCCCGCGCGCCGCCTTCACGGCGCGTGCCCGACCGTCGACGACCTAGCGTCGGCGCCCGCGGGGTTCCCGTCGTCGTCGCCGCTCGCCACCGTGCCGGCCTACCAGGCCGCCGACTTCAGCTACGTGTTCAAGAGCTTCCACGGCATGCCGTGCGTGTACGACCGCGTCGCTGCCTGCAACAAGGCCAGCGACTCCCTCGTCCTCAAGACCTGCGCCGAGATGGAAGGCCCCTACATCGACTACATGGCGGCGCAGCACGGCAAGCCGGTGCTCGTCACGGGGCCCATCGTGCCGGAGCCGCCGCAAGGTGAGCTGAAGGAGCGGTGGGCGACATGGCTCTCCTCCTTCCCGGACAACTCCGTCATCTTCGCCTCCTTCGGCAGCGAGACCTTCCTGTCGCCCGCCGCCGCGACGGAGCTCCTCCTCGGACTGGAGGCCACCAACCTGCCGTTCCTCGCCGTGCTCAACTTCCCCAAGGGCGCGGACGCCGAGGCGGAGCTCAAGAAATGCACGCCGCCGGGGTTCGACGAGCGGGTGAAGGGCAGAGGGCTCGTCCACACGGGGTGGGTGCAGCAGCAGCACATCCTGCGGCACCGCAGCGTGGGCTGCTTCGTCAACCACTCCGGGCTCAGCTCCGTCGTGGAGGGGCTCATCGCCGGCTGCCGGCTGGTGCTGCTTCCGTTCAAGGGCGACCAGTACTCAACGCCACGCTGTTTTCGCGCGCGAGCTCCGCGTGGGCGCCGAGGTCGCGCGCCGAGCCGACGACGGGTGGTTCGGGCGCGAGGACGTGCGCGACGCTGTGGCCGCGGCAGTCGCCGGAGGAGGAGACGGCGAGGAGACGAAGAAGTGGCGGGAGTTCTTGATGGATGGCGCCGTGCAGGGGAGGTTCGCGCGGGAGTTCGTCGCGGGGCTGAGAAGGCTCAAGGGCTGAAAAAGGAAAGCCACGTCGTCGAATCAAGATGCCGCTTTCGGTTTCCATGCTTATGGCAAAATGAACATGGTTTGCAAGCTCGATTTGTACGCCTTTGTTTGTAATAATGGCCAAGACGACTCATGTGTGCTGTCGATCTTGTAATAATGGAACATTATTTAATAGAACTGTTTAAGTACAGTTGTTGCAGCTGCTGCGGCCGCAGCGAGCAGCGATCAGGTCTACTATTGGCTCCGTCCGAGAATATAAAAATAAGATGTCCATATTTTTTAAAAGAAAAATCGATATTTGTAGTTTTTAACTAATAATATATGTTCAGTATCACCCACGTGATATTATTATATTTGTATTTAAAATACTTTATGTGATGTTAATTTCATTATGAAAAATTAATTATTAAAGTATAATATTGAAAAACATGTAAAAAACTAATAAGTCTATATTTCCAAATGAAGTAGATATGACTTTTTTTTTACAGTTCGGATGCCGGAAATAACAGAGTTGGATAGTAAAGTGATAGCCACATGTTGCAAGTTGCAATTTGAGCTCTCGCACTAGTCATTGATGTACATAGGTATTTATACATGTACACTGAACTAATTAAACTCGCAACAGATTATTAAGACATGCAGACAGGCACTATAGTGTAGGCTTATTGCTGCACAATGTGTGATGTGACCTCCTCCAGCTATGTTTATCGAAACGTTGCCAATTTTTCTAAAGCAATAAACTGAATTTTTTAAGCAATAAATAGGTTGCACCTTTGCTATTGGTCAGGTGCCCAAAAATTTCCAATCCACCTGTTGATTTTTCTGGCCGTTAAATCTACTTCAAGATTGTTGTCGGTCCTGGTATGATACGGAGTGGCCCGATCTTGTGGTGTTAACTAACAAAATAACTTGAAAGTAACAGCTAGATCAATCCTTGCAGTAATCTTGGACCCATGTATAAGACCTCGACAATAACAATTACACCATAACCTTCACAGATCTAATTCACACAACTGGCACAAAGACGGTTGCACGAATAGATCGACAACGACAGTCAATCCAAACAACTCCGAATAATTAGCAAGAACAATAATAGATAAATATCTCAAGTTCACATAAACCTAAGCTAGGGTTTGATCTAAAATTCATGGTTAACCTAAACATTAACCACGCACACCTATTTAAAGCCATGTGTGGAAACCATGGGCTCCGAGTACCTCATGAGAGGCTTTATAGCCACCCGAATAGAAGATGGGCCTAATCCTATAAATAAGGATACAACAGAACTCGGTATATATTATCTTGTATAATAAGGAAATGGATATAGTCCTAGTCGGATACGTTGTATTTCTAGAAGGAGATCCCATGGTCGGAGTCCGACTGGGATTCCTATCATGTAATCTCAGTTCTCCAGTATATAAGGAGGGGTAGGGAGCCCCTCAGGGCAAGAGAACAATCTCACCTGAGAAACCTCAAAGGCAATATGTCACAACTAGAAGTAGGGTATTATCTCACCTTGAGGGCCTGAACCAGGATAAATTGTTTCGTGTTCGTTTGCAATCCATCAAGTTTAGGTCTCACAAGTAGTCCCATATAATCATTGCCGATATAAAGCATCGATAGTTGGCGCGTCAGGTTAGGGCTTCGGCGAGATTATCTTCAACAAGCCTGATGGATCCAACCACAAGAGTCGACGGCGTCAACTTCTACCTCGGGCAGATAATCAGCTTCGGGAGCCTCGACTTCATTGCTGACAAGTTCGGCGATCTTACCCTGACCGACTCGGTCTTGATCCAGCCGGCCAGGAACCAAGCCAGTTTCACGCCAGTCGGCCTACTTAACGCTGCAGCAATCTTCGACGATATGCTGCGGCAATCCCCAAGATGTGCAAGTCTTAGGGAAACTTTTACTTTTGGTGTTCGACTCGGACTCAGCCTTGAGCCAGCCGAGATCAGGCTAAGAGAGGAGGAGATCATCAATCTCCCGTTCGGACTCAGCAATACCACGGACAATTTCAATCTCACTTCGATGCGGTAGATCTAATCCCCCAAGGTTCGACTCGGATATGGCACAGAGTCACTCGAGATTAGATCTAGGGAGGTTGGAGTCGTAATTACCCCACTAAACTACTCCGACTCCGACTCACAGTCGGACAGCAGCTCGGCAAGCTTTTCTCCACCATGCGAAGTCTTTATGGCATCCAAGGGCTCAACTCCCACTCAAGATGCACGCCGACTACGCGATCAGCAAGAGGAGAAGGCGTGCCGATTGCATGAACAACAGGAGGAAGACGCATGACGCTTGCAAGCCGAGCGCGATGCTCGTAACGACAACCTGCGCAAGGCTGGGCGGACTGCTCAACAGAAGATCCTCCAAACCCGAGTCGGCGACCATGACATCTTCGTGACCCCACAACAAAACGTCATGGCCGCTACCACATTACTCGACACCTTGCAGTTTGTGCCCGACCACCAGGCCACCCCGACCATCGCAAGGATCAAAGCAATGATCACCGCTGCGGCCTGTCAACAGCGACAACAATCTGGAGACACCCTAATACCGTCACACAAGATGGCTTCAGACACGGCGATCCTATCTGCCTCAGCACGGTGCCGTGCAGCTGGCTCTAACCAGGCTCACTCGGAGTCATGCCACACGTCACTTGGCAATCAGAACAATGATCGACGGCGGCACCATCATGACGACCGCCGTGACAACCGGGATGCCTGAGGACGACTACGGTGCAATCTCCCCCAAGATATCAACGCCCGACGCTGAGAGCGCGAGGAAGACGAGCGCCGCCAACTGGAAGATGAGCACGAGCATTTCGACCTCTACCACGAGCAATTTCATCACCGTAGTCAGAGTCGGAGCCCTCACTTAGACAAAGGAGTACCGGCGTTCACCCACAAGCTACAGCAGGTCGACTGGCCAGTTGGCTTCAAGCCAACTGGAACTGAAAAGTACGATGGGAAGACCAACCCGGAGTCCTAGTTCACAGTCTATACTTTGGCGATTCACACAGCCGGTGGCGATCACAAAGCCATGGCTAATTACCTCCCAATCATCTTGGCCGACTCGGTGAGGAAATAGATGGCAGGGCTTCCCAAGTGGTCAATCGACTCCTGGGGAGAACTCCGTGAGCGCTTCATCTCAAATTTCCAAGGAACATACGAGAGGCCATATTCCGAGTGTGGCGCCTCCCGACTAGGTGGAAGGCCACCATGTGCATAAGGCACCCGATCCCAGGATCAGTAGTCGGGTACGCACAACAATGATACAACACAGAGTTACAATAATACATAAACAGAGTACTTACATATATGTACAAGGAGATCCATCCAGGACAGACCCGGAATGGGCAAAAATAATCAACAGGTAAACTAACGAAACAGCAGAACAGGGCGGAAGCTGGGCAAAACTACTCCACAGGCTCGGTTGGGAACTAGGCTCGAAACCTTCAGAAGTCTTCGTAGTCGGCCTGGTCTTGGAGGAACTCGGCAGCAGTCGGATCTTCGTCTTCCTCTCCAAAACCTACTATACATATATATGAACAAGGTGAGTACTTTCGTACTCAGCAAGCCGGGAATGATGCCATGTTGGTTAGACAAGAAGGCTAAAGGTTTCATTTGCGAAAGACTGCCTTATTAAACTCTTTTCTTTGCAAACACTAGTGAGCTTAAATTTTTGTTGTCGGACAGAGGCTCACGCCCCTATCCATTCCGCAAGTTGCTTTTCAACAACTCGCCACTTAATGAATCAAGCATAAACATATATGTTCTTATCATCTTTTACTTCGTATTTGCTGGTCCTGTACTTCCCGAGTAGCTACAACCACTCGTTGACCCTGAGACTCGGCTACAACCAAATCTCAGCTGTGGCACTTGATGCCCGCTACACTGGCTTCAACCAGCTAGCTAGTCGGCCGCCCTGGCTACAACCCGGGGGCTCATCATCGCTGCCCTGGCTACAACCGGGAGCATGATCATGGCACTAAATGCCCGCTAGGCTGGCTACAAACCAGCTAGCTAAGTCGCCGCCCTGGCTACAACCCGGGGGCTCGAACACTGCTGCCCTGGCTACAACCCGGGAGCCTGTTCATGGCACTAAATGCCCGCTAGGCTGGCTACAACCAGCTAGCTAATCGGCTTCCCTGGCTACAACCCGGGAGCCTGATCAATCTGCTGCCCTGGCTACAACCCGGGAGCATGATCAATCCGTCTTCTGGCTACAACCCGAAGACATCTGTACCACTGCCGCCCTGGCTACAACCCGGGGGCATGATCTTCATCCTGTTTACTTTTTCATACACTTATTTATGGTGCTTAACACCCCGGACCACACAGATCCGTTTCTGGCCACACAGGCCTTCCGTTTGCTTACTCGGCAAACTCAGGTAACGGTTCCCTTTCCATCCAATACTTTTCACAAATCACTGGCAAACAAATCTACGCCATGGGAATCGGTCCTTAATGATAATACACAGCCAAGCCACACAGGCACTGTCTCTGTATATCAAGATTTTCACAACTTTATTTGTTTCACAAACACGCCGATACACGGAGTACCGGGTTTTTCAATCAGTTTGGTAAAACCAAATGTTTTTCCCAACGACAAACAACGTTGCAGAGCTAAGCCATTCTACTCGGCATCGTATCCTCAGATAAGATGCTAGCGTGCCATTTGTGGGGCTCTTCAAGGGAGAAATATAACAACATCCTACCAAATAAGTGCTACTACTGGGTAGGTCCATCGGTTGCGCTTGCAAAACCGAGGCCAACAGTTTAAAGAGGTGTAAACTAAGCATGCATATATTTTCCAAGCAACATAGTTTTGCATATATGGGAAACAATATGATCAAAGAGGCTTGCCTTGTTCCAAGGAGGGGTCTTCTTCGGCGAAGGCGGCTTCTGGATCGTCCACCGGTTCAGGCTCTGAACAAGCAGAAAGGAACCACTGATAAGCAGGAGAAGCAAAACACCAAGAAAAAGATCAAGAAGTAGTCGGCTGCAGGAAAGGTGGCAGTCGGCTGAACCAGGTTTGCAATCCGGGCGACAGAGCTCCAAAACTTGAGAGGAGAACAAGAACTCAGCAGAGCTGGAGCTGGCCGGTTTGCAAAACAAAGGAAGAAGGGGCACGGTTGGCCATATATATAGCCGACGTGCAAGGTTGAGGCACGGTGGAGCTGGGCAACGGGTGGAGCAAGGAAGTCAAGATGAACTGACAGGGATATGACAGGAAGTGACTTTGGGGTCCAACTGGTCAGAGGAGTTGGCAGGCACTGTAGCTGCGACGAGACATTAAGGTCAAGGCTAGGGCAGGTTGGAGAAATCTCACTGACCGGGCTTCGGACTGACCACTGGTCCAAGCGATGCTGCAGGTTATTGTCCATCGGTCCAAGTGGTGCTGAGGGTAGGTGAAGACTGGTTCTTCTCCACTTCGGTAGTCGGTGTCCAGCGGGTGGGGTGCAACTCGGGAAACAAAGAAGCAACAGGTCTCAACAAGGTAGTCGGCCACATCACAGTGCTCACTCGGCAGCAAAGGGGTCCGAGTAAGACAAGGATAAGGGCCGGATACAAGGATTGAGTAGCAATCTACTCGGCTCAAGGGAGAAGGTAGTCGGCTGGCCAGGGAGAAAAACTGGGGCACAGCTGACAGGATAGGAGGGGAGCTCGGGAAAAAGAAGACTAGCGGGAAAAGAAAAACGGGTCGTTACACCGAGTACGACCTATATTAGTGCCACCAGAGGAAGAACGAGTCGCTCTGCGACTTCATCAAGAGGTTCTCCGTGAAGAGGAACTCAATTCCTAAGATTAAGGACGAGGCCTTGGAAGACAAGAAATACGCCGACTCGACTGACGCTGTTGTCGAGGCCCTAGAAGACAAGAAGGAGCCCTGACAAAAGGAGAAGAAGGACACAGACGATGCGGCCCCGACTAAGTCCGGCAATCGCAAGCGCAAGTTGGACAACGTTGTGGCAACCGTTGAACGCAGACGACCGCGACCCCCGAGGACGGACGAGTACCAGAAGGTTATGAATGGGTCATGCCCTTTCCACCTAAAGGGGATGCACGCGGCTAAAAACTGTTTCATGCTCAAAATGTTTGCTTCCGAGCAAACATTGACGTCTGGCGACAACAAAGACAAGGATAAGCCAGACCCTGGCGCAGCCGGCAACTACCATGATCCTCAGGCTAAGCTCAATCACATCTTTGGAGGGCCATCTGCATACGAGTCCAAGAGAAAATAGAAGCTAACAGTCCGAGAAGTCAATTTGGTCTCTATAGATGCCCCCCAATACTTGCGCTGGTCAGATATGGCAATCACTTTTGACCGCACGGACCACCCCAACCGAGTCACGCATCGAGGGCGCTACCCACTCGTCTTAGACCCAGTCATCAGGAGTATTAAGTTGAAGAAGGTTCTCATTGCTGGAGGAAGCGCTCTCAACATATTGTTTGCCAAAACGCTTGACGAGATGAAGATCCCTCGATCCGAGCTACGGCCGAGTACTACTCCCTTCGATGGGGTAATCCCCGGCCTCTCTTCCACTCCACTCGGACAGATCACTTTGCCAGTTACTTTTGGCACGCAGGAGAATTTCCGCATTGAGAACATTTGCTTCAAGGTTGCCAACTTTGAGACCGCGTATCACGCCATAGTCAGACGGCCTGCACTAGCCAAATTCATGGCGATGCCCCATTATACATACATGGTGCTCAAGATGCCAGGACCAGCAGGAGTACTATCCTTACGTAGCGATGTCAAGCAAGCCTTCACTTGTGACAAGAAGAGTTGCGAGTTAGCCCAGTCCCAAGAAGCAGCAATCAGATAAAACAATATCCGACTAGCTGCAACACCTGCAAACAAGGACAATCAAGTTCCGACGAAGAAAGCAGCCAAATCAAAAATTTCAGCGAATTCAGAGAAAAAGAAGATCCCCCTGAACCCTTCCGATCCCACCAAGACTGCGCTTGTCGGGACCGGACTCGAGACAAAACAATATCCGACTAGCTGCAACACCTGCAAACAAGGACAATCAAGTTCCGACGAAGAAAGCAGCCAAATTGGAAATTTCAGTGGATTCAGAGAAAAAGAAGATCCCTCTGAACCCTTCCAATCCCACCAAGACTGTGCTTGTCGGGACCGGACTCGACACTAAATAGGAAGACACGCTCATCACCTTCCTCCAGGCAAACATGGATATATTTGCTTGGAAACATTCCGACATGCCTGGTGTACTAAGGGAGGTGATCAAGCATTCCCTCAACATCAAGCCGAATGCCAAACCAGTCAAACAACGACTGCGGCGCTTCGCACAAGACCGCAAAGATGCTATTCGGGAGGAGATAACCAAACTCCTTGCAGCTGGTTTATCAAAGAGGTCTATCACCCGGATTGGCTGGCAAACCTAGTTCTGGTCCGGAAGAAGAACGGTAAATGGCGCATGTGCGTCAACTACACCGACTTAAACAAGACGTGCCCCAAGAATCCATTTGGTCTACCCATGATAGATCAGGTGGTGGACTCAACTAGGGGATACGAATTGCTCAGTTTTCTCGACTGTTACTTGGAATATCATCAAATCAGCCTAAAGGAGGAGGATTGCCTAAAGACTTCTTTTATCATACCATTCGGGGCATACTGCTACGTCACCATGCCGTTCGGGTTAAAAAACGCTAGCGCAACATATCAACGTGCTATCCAGTGGTGTCTTCACACTCAACTCGGGAGCAATGTGGAGGCATATGTCGATGATGTGGTGATCAAGACCAAAGTCAAGGAAGACCTCATCGCCGACTTAGAAGAAATTTTTCAAAGCCTTCAGAGATTCAAGATGAAGTTGAACCTGGAAAAATACATCTTCGGAGTACCTTCGGGAAAATTCCTCGGCTTCATCGTATCACAATGAGGCATCGAGGCTAATCCAGAGAAAATCAATGCTATTATGAACATGGCCCCCTGACTAGACAGAAGGATGTATAGAAGTTGATTGGCTGCATGGCGGCACTCAACCGATTCGTTTCCCAACTCGGCGAATGGGGCATGTCCTTTTCAAATTACTGAAGAAAGTTGACAATTTTCAATGGACGCCAGGAGCCCAACAAGCCTTCTAAGAATTCAAGAAGTTCCTCACGTCTCCACCCGTGTTAGCATCACCTATGCCCCAAGAACCACTTATGCTGTATCTGGCGACAACCTCCCAGGTAGTCAACACGGTGTTGGTCGTAGAGCGGGCAGAGCTTGGGCGTATAGAAAAGTGCAGAGGCTAGTCTACTTTGTCAGCGAAGTCCTAGGCGACTCCAAGATAAGATATCCCCAAGTCCAGAAGCTGTTCTATGGCTTGCTCATAACCATCCGGAAGCTGGTGCACTATATTCAATTGCATTAGGTTACAATCGTCACGTCGTATCCACTTGGGGACGTCTTACACAATTGCGAGGCCACCGGTAGAATCGCTAAATAGGTGCTCGAGCTGATGGCGTTTGATATTGTTTTTTAACCTCAACAGCAATCAAGTCACAAGCACTTGCTGACTTCGTAGCCGAGTGGATGGAGGTTTAGACAGCTACACCAACGGACAAGTTAGAATGCTGGACGATGTACTTCGACGGTTCTCTACGGATCGGCGGAGCAGGGGCTACCGTCGTCCTAACGTCACCCACCGGACAAAAATTCAAATACGTCCTTCAAATTCACTTTCTAGCATCCCACAATGTCACCGAGTACGAGGTACTCATCCACGGGCTCTGCATCACCATATCACTCGGCATCCGCCGATGAGTAGTATGCGGGGATTCTCAACTCGTGGTGAACCAAGTCATGAAAGACTAGATGTGTCTGGACGACAACATAGTGGCATACTGTTAGGAGGTATGAAAGCTGGAGAACAAGTTCGACGGACTGGAGATTATACATGTGCTACGCCAATACAATAAAGCTGCAAACGAGTTAGCCAACATGGGATCCAAACGAGAAGTAGTCCCAACGGGAATTTTTGTCGAGCAGTTATTGAAGCCGTCAGTCAAGAAGAAGCCAGTACTCGAACAGTCGGGGGCTGAACCTACCCTGGCAATAAATGAAGTACTAATTATCTCTCAGGATTGGCGGACACCAATCATCAGGTTCCTCCGGGAAGACGATCTCCCAGAAGACCGCAGTGAAGCCGAGCGGGTCAAACATCAAAGCAAATGTTTCCTGATAGTCGGAGAAGATCTCTATCATCGAAGCGCATCCGGAATCCTCATGCACCCAAGGAGGGCAAGCAGATTCTGCAATCTATCCACTCGGACATATGTGGCAACCATGCCGCATCAAAGACGTTAGTCGAAAAGGCTTACAGACAAGAATTTTTTTGGCCGACTACAGTTACAGACGCAAAAGACATAGTTCGGACATGCGATGGGTGCCAGTTCCGACTAACGTCTTCTAGCTCAAGAACTACAAACAATCCCAATCTTTTGGCCATTTGCAGTTTGGGGGCTTGACATGGTCGAGCCGTTCAAAAAAGCGCCAGGAGGGTTCACACACTTGTTCGTCACAGTGGATAAATTCACAAAGTGGATCGAGGCAAAACCCATTGCTACCATAATGGCGGCAAGGGCAAAAGACTTCATCATGAGTATTGTATACCGATTCGGAGTGCCCAACCACATCATAACGGACAACGGCACTCAGTTCTCTGGCGGCGTTTTCCAAGATTTTTGTGACAACTTCGGTATCAAGATCTGTTATGCTTTTGTGGCACACCCGCGAAGCAATGGGCAGGTCGAGCGTGCAAATGGAATGATCTTACAAGGTATCAAGACTAGGGTGTTTGACCGACTATAACCGTATGTAGGGCGGTGGATGCAAGAGCTTCCATCCGTTCTCTGGTCTTTAAGAACCACGGTTAGTTGGGCAACAGGGCAATCCCCTTTCTTCCTGGTCTATGGTGTTGAGGCCCTATTACCGACTTAGTTGGAGTTCAGCCCACCACGAGTTCGGGCCCACTCAGAAGCAAAATCAACCGAAGACCGACTGGTCGAATTAGATCAGTTGGAGGAAGCAAGGGACATCACAACTATCCAGTCGGCAAGTTATCTTCAAGGCCTGCGTCGTTATCACAGTTAGAATGTTCGTGGCCATGCCTTTTCGGTGGGAGATTTCGTTTTGAGAAAAATCCAAACCACTAAAGACAGGCATAAATTATCTCCCTTGTGAGAGGGGCCGTTCATTATCGCTGAGGTAACACGTCTGGGCGCCTACTGACTAAAGACAGAAGACAACATCCTAGTCAACAATTCATGGAACATCGAACAGCTACATCCTTTCTATACTTGAGTTTTGTACTCCTTTTATACATATAAATAATATTTGGTTACTCTGACTCACTACGTCGCTTGTTCCAACCGAGTAGTAAGTCGGGGGCTACATGATAATACATGCCTATTGTTAATAAAGTCCAATCTTATTTTATCCAAGTCATGAAGTTTTATAACGACTATGTTAAATTTTCCTGAGTATAGCTCCATGAGATGGAATAAACACCCGACAGAATTGAACGACAAACAGCAAAAGCCTTTACAATGTTTACAAATTGTTTTCGATGGACACCGACTACATAAAAGTCTTTGTTTACATTGGCAGATCCTCGGTGATGGCTTCGACAATGGCCCTGACCTGGCTGATCAGCTCCAAGCCCTCCTCCTGGGTAGTGCCCTCGGCAAAGCCCTCCCCAATTGCCTCAATGTCTACCCGAGGGTAGAGAGACTTGGTCATAGCTAATGCCTGGGCAATTCCCATGGCGACGCGCTCGTCTGAGTACTTCTTCAGGATTCCAGGAGCTTCCTCGAGACGCTGCGCCACTTGAGCAATGGAGCTAGAGCTAGGCCCGGCTAGGGTTGGCTGCATAATGTCTAATAAAGTTTTTGTGGAGTCAACTATGATGTTCTGTGACTCCTTCATTACCTTGTTCTCTTCAGCAAAAGCGCCGAATTGGACCTGTGAATTGGCTTTGAAGGCTGCTCACACAGAAAAGATACATCAGTAAATCAAGACATCTAGTCAGATCAAGTACACAAGAAGATATGTGACTTACTTGCATATTTAGTGTCGACCTTCGTTTTTGCCTTCTCGAGCTCTTTTAGCTCCTTCTTCAGGCGTTCGATTTCTAGGGATGGATTGTTCAAATTTGTCTCGATAGCTATAGCCAAACAGAGTTGAAGATTAGCAATACGGAAAGATTTGCCTGGAATCACTCGTGCAAATGGGAGATATACTTCTAATAGTCCCTGTTTGCGTCCAGTTCTCATCCCTGAGCTTGTTCACAGAACCCTTTAGCCACTCCTCTCTTTCCTTGCTGGATTTCTCCAAGTTGTCCTTGGCAATCTAGAGCTGTCGGAGCTGAGTAAGCTGAGGGGCCAGTTGGGATAGAACTTTGCCCATCTTTTTGGACCGATCGACCACTTGCTAAGATGCATTAAAATATAGGCGAGATAAGCAATATTGCCAAAAGATTCAGGAAAACTGCAAATCAACGAACACAACCGGATAAGTTATGTACCTGGATGCTCCTTGAAGTGGCAACGGCGGCCTCCATTAAGCTGATTCTCTTCCTTTGAGTTGCTTGCTTATCGTGCTCAAAGCTCTCTGCTTCCCCCTAAGGTGTGACCCAATAAAACGTCCGGAGAAAGTTGGAAGGAGGGGCTTCGAGTCTGGGGAGATCCTTGTCGGAGGAGGATTGAGAAAGTGGAGGCGCAGGAGTCCTGGGCCTTGGGTCGATCGGCGGCATGGGGTCCTAGGTGAGCTCAGGGATTGTGGCTTCGGTTTCAGCATCTCGACTAGGTGAAGATGGTGGTCTGGCCGAGGGGGTTCTCTCAGCATCAATGGTTGGGATGGCACTCGGCTCGGCTTGTGGAGCTATTGTTTCGGCCTCAGTCGGGACAAGAACCGCTGTGGGAGTCGGTGGTGTTGCCCCCTTAGGGTCAGCGTCACTTGGCTTCCTATAGGATTACTTAACAGTCAAGACAATACAAGTCTATTCAAGATTTTCAAAAGGTTGAAGAGTTCTTATACCTTTTGGAAGTCTTGAACCTCCACCCCGGTGCGTCGGGAGTGGAGGTAGTCGGCGAGAGGCCTAAAGGCCTACTCGACGGCGGAGTGATGCCGTCTATTGGGCTTCTAGGTGCAGCAGTCGGCGGAGAACTCAGCCTAGTCGGTGTTGTACTTGGTGCAGCCGACTGGGGGATGGCAGTGCTCGGTGGTGTTGTCCTAGGGCTGGAGGGCCTAGGGACGGCACTGCTGGGGTCTCTGATCGTTGGACCGCCTGATGCCTTACTCGGCATGCTTGTTTTCTTGGCCTGGTTCGTTGTTGGTCTCTTCCCAGCCCTCTTGGGGCTGGGTTGGGCTGACGAAGGGCTGGCTGGATGCTTTCTAGTCCCACTGGCCGACTAGTCCTGTGGGTCAGAATCAAATTCTGTGCATTTCTGCAAATTTCTAGCACCAAGGAAAATACGATTGAACAACGTTTACATCACACATTGCAGATGGATATCAAGACCAACATCGCACCATATATTACCTTTGGCCAGGGCCTTCCCTTGCAGTACGACTTGGGGGCTCTCTCTGTGTCCTCGGTTTCTATGACTCCGTTGACAAAAAAGCTGAGCAAGGTGTCGGTGACAACATCCTTGTTGACGAAATTGGCGCACTCCCGAGTCGGGTCATTCTTCCCTTAGTATTTGTAGCCAAGGTGGCTTCTAGCCTTCAGGGGTTGGGTTCGACAATTCAGGAACGCCCTGGCTACCCAAGGACCAGTCAGCCCTGTGCCCTTCAACGCATCGATCTTCTCTAGCAGCGTGTACACCTAAGTCATCTCAGTCTGAGATGGCATGGAGGTCCAGCTCTCCAGGACAGAAGGGGGATTTCCGGTAAAAAGGGGCAGGAAGGGCTTGAGATTGGAGCAGTAAAACCACTTCCAGTGCCACCCTTTTAGAGAAGTCTTTAGAGGGACATGGAGGTAGGCTTTCTTCATCTCATTGCGGAGTTGAAGGCTTGCTTCCCCTATTATCTGGATCTTGGATTTGGAGGGTTGAGGCTTGATGTAGAACAGAAACCGAAAAAGGTTGAAATGGGGATTGATCCCCACGAAAGCTTTGCAAAGAGTGACGAAGAGGGATATTTGGAGAATAGAATTGGGGTTGAGATGGAAGGGCTCAATTTGATAAAATTCGAGAAGACGGCGAAGGAAATCGGAGGAAGGAAGGGAGAGACCACGGCCAAAGAAAGAGGCAAAAACTACGCTCTCGTGCGAGCCTAGAGTGGGGACTGACTCACCAGCAACAGGACGCTAGTTGATGATTTCCTTGGGCTGGAGTTTCTTCTTCTTCTCTAGAATCGCCAGCTTCGTAGCACAGCAATCCAACGTCGGCCAGGCTCCGGACGGCATGGCTGGGATATCAAATGGCGCCCTTGGCATTGCTAGGGGTAAAGAGCTGGGCGGAGAAGCTTCTAGAAGATGGGAATCGAAGTGGGAGTGAAGATCTCTATGTATTTCTGGAGGGGAGCACGAGCGGAAGGAAACCCTAGATGGAGCGGAGAGCGCGAAGTTTGGACGCGATTCTGGAGCTGAAACGTTTGGCGAATTAAGGAAGAAATGGGAATTTTTTTCTCTCTCCCGACGCTTTATAGGCCTATGCCGAGTTAGCGGGCTTGGGCCAACTTGCTTAGTAATGGGCCGTAAGATATGAGTTTCTAAGTGGCATGTCCTATTGGGCCAACCGCTGACTGTGTTAAAATCACAGTGCAGATGCTATTTTACAGAGACCGATTAAAATAATTAGATATGTTTTATGTTAAGCCTAATTGCTAAATACATGTGTTCAGATATTTAAATTATTTAACAGGTATTGAGGATATATCCTTATGAGGATCAATAGATGGTCTCTATTAAAATTGGGGATGCAAGTATTTCTCAAGTATACCTCATCACACATTGGATTTACTCCATAGTGATACTCGGCTTACATACTTAGCCAAATTGCATTGAGCAAAAAATATTTCCAGTTGATATGATGCTGAAGAGTCTAATTTCTAAAAAATATACCACTCGGAAAAGACTTAAATGTTAAAGATTTTTGACTTTATATTTAATTGTTTCACAATTAAGTACAAAGTCGGGGGTTATATCTAATAGGTGCGCATATTCGGCGCATACTATTCATATTCTTCTATGAAGTCCTTCATAACCTCGTTGTCAGCTGATATGAAGTAGGACTTGGAGAAGAGGTACTCGGACAATGAGTACTCGGGAGCAAAGCACTCGAAAAATCTTCACCAAGAAGGATGAGTATTTGGTGCCAGCTGTGACTCAACTACGAAGGTCTCAGGGGCTATTATAGAGGCCATAGGCCCCGGGTATCTCATAAGAGGCTTTGTGGCTACCCGAATAGAGGATATGCCTAATATTGTAAATAGGGATATAGCAGAACTCGGTGCATATTACCTTGTATAATAAGAAAATGGATATAGTCCTAGTCGGGTACATTGTGCTCCTAGAAGGAGATCTCTTGGTCAGAGTCCGACTAGGATTCCTATCATGTAATCTCACCTCTTCATTATATAAGGAGGAGTAGAAAGCCCCTTGGGGCAAGAGAACAATCTTACCAGATTGATACACCATAGCTGGAAGTAAGGTATTACCTCACCTTGAGAGCCTGAACCAGAATAAATTGTTTCATATTTCTTTACAATCTATCAAGTTTAAGTCTCACGAGTAACCTCATATAATCATTGTCGATATAAAGTATCGACACCATGCAACAGAACACATCTTTGGAACCGGAGCCCATTACGCTGCCATCCCAACACGGCCCAAGTCCAATGCTAAACCAGATGGTAGTTAAAGGAGAAATATCCTTTGTTGCCTAATAAACTACCTAAATTAAGAATAAAATAATGCGGCATCTGAGGACATCCTTGCATGAAGCAAATAAAATGGCAGCAGCTCATCTCACGTGCCATGCATGCTAGCATGCACGCATGAAACAGGACCAACTCCAGTAGCTATATTGATTCTGGAATGTAAGCTAGCGTGTGGTGCTTCTTGATCTTTTCTTCTCTATCCACTTGCGTTAATTCTTGACCGCAAAAGATCATCTTCAGAATTACTCATTAGAAGATCATCTTCTCTATTATTCCTTGCACCGGCCTCCCTAGTCTTCCTCTCGGCTAGCTTAATATCTTGTGCATATACTTTAATACTTAAGATGATCGAAATCAATCATCGGTGGCAAAACATGTGTATGCGTGGACTGATCCGTATCATGGTGGGGTGCACATTTCGATAACGGGCTATTTCCCTGTGGTCCATTAACCCGTGGGCTGCTTTCCCCGGCCTGGTTTCTTTTTTTGTTTGCATAGCGACGGTTGAGGAATTTTTTTATTTTTATATTTTTTTAAAAAATATTTACAAAAGTATATTTTTGTTTTAAAAATTTACAAAAATATACTCTCAACGCTCTCTGGGAGGACGTTTCGTTTTTGGTGACATGGCAGACGGCTGTCGGCCGGGCGGCTGATGGCCGTCTGTAATTTTGCAGGCGGCACTCTAGCCTACCTGCAAAATGCCCAACCCTCGGGCCGTCTCTTTTACGGGTGGCCCCCTTGTCGCCCTCCTAGGGGGCGGTTTTTCTTAACTAGGGGGCCGGTGGCAAAATAGCCAGCTCTTGGCTATTTTGCGGGCGGCCCCCTTGCCGCCCTCCTAGAGAGCGGTTTTTGGCCAGCCAGGGGGCCACCTGCAAAATGACTCTTTTACTTTAAAAAAATTCTTTTCGAGTAAAAAAATCGCTCTTTAGGAGGTCGATTTTTTGCTGGCTCAGTATAAAACCCCCTCCCAGCCTCTGAAAAGTTTATAAAATTCATAAAAATAACAGAAAAAAAGAAGAGAGAGCTGAGAGCGAAGACGAACGAAAGCAGCGAAGCCCTGCCGGTTTGCGGATTCGTCTGCAGGTAATATTTTATGTCTCTTTGTAATTTCTATTTCTATTTATCAAGTGATGTAGTATGTGTAGTATTGTACTAGTTATTTCATGAGTAAGGGAATGTTAGGTATGGTCCGTAGGGTGTAAATCTATTGTAGTTGAGCATAACGGCTAAGGGCATTAATAGGCCGGATGAGAGAAGTTAGGTTTTTTTATTAGATGAGTAGCCCTAGCTCGAGAAACACTAGGGAGATAGAAATAAGGACGATGACATTTCATTTTTTGTAGTCATGTGTAGTATACCCTAGGTATGTAGTTTTATAAGGTATTTTTGGCCTAGCGAATTATAACTTGCATTTATTTGGTTATAATGTAGGTTGCTATGGATGCATTCGGTATGTCCAGTCATCAATGACCTCCGATTGGAGTGCCTCCGCCGATGTGTTGGTGCGGAGATGATTGCAAAGTTGTAATAAGTGAGCAGGATCATACATACCGGAAAAGGTATTGGATGTGTGCTAATTACGCCTACTCCCCGGAGAAGCCGAAACCACAAGGGAAGAAAGAGAAGTCGAAGAAGCCAGTGGAGGTAATACGAATTATCTTGTAGTATGAAATATTTGAACCTTTGAACTAACAAATTTGCATATGCCAAGGGACCGAAGCCTCCTCCGCCTTTGTGTGACTTTGCGCAGTGGATAGATACGGAGATCCGTCCACAGGACATAGAGTTTCTTCGCAGGTTACGAGAATGGAACAGGGAGCGGCGCGAACGTCTTTAGGCGGCGGAAGCAGAGTGGGAGGCTGAGCAGAAGAGGAAGGAGGAGAAGGAGCGGCAGGAGAAGGAAGCCCGTGAGGCAGACAGGGAGAGGAAGCGGGAAAGGGCACTATGTGCAAAAGAAGCTGGGCCAGAGGCAGCGAGGAAGGGGAAGTACCCATGCTACACACAGTAGTTGCATATCTAGTCGGATATCTGTTTGAAATACCCTAAGGCATGTAATAACGATAACTAGAAACGTTTCATGCGCCATTTGTACTCGTTGGATGGATAATTTCATTAGGTTTGTAAGCAATTAACGTGTGCTTGGTTGTCATCGCTCGGAATCTAATTTCGCCGTGAAGTTGAAACTCGAAAATTCATGGTTTTTGATCAGTTTCGTCGCAAACGTAGACCGTGAGGAGTACATCGTTCGATCGACGAGCATAAACGAAGCAAAGAGGTTTCTCGAGTAAACTAGGATTAATAAAACATGACGTACAACAGGCTAACTATTACCGGTACAGCATACTACGGCCCCTGGCCGTAACCTCTAGATCTCTTCGTCTTCCTACCCTACGCTCGTACCTGGCCCTGTGAATACGTCAGCCGGTCTGTTGGTATGGCACGACCAGCACGGCCCGTCTGCACGGGTGTGGCAGCTGGTGGGTCCTATGTTTGCGGTGGCGGAGCTCCTTCGAGCTGCGAGAAACCTAGTACCTCCCGGATCTCCTCGTCCTCCAAGTCCTCCAAGTAGTCGCCCTCGAAAGGATCCGATGCCCAACCGCTGCCGCGTGTGCCCTATGCGGAGGGGCCAGAGCCAGCAAACATCCCCGACGCTGTAGAGTGGGACCCTGTGCATAAAATTATTGATAATTACAAACCGGAATTTTGCAAAGCAAATGTAAACTTTGGTCTAACCTGAAGGATCTCCTGTGGTGGCCTCGGGGGCACTACTCATGCCCTGCTGCGCGTGCGGTCATGTGTGGTACACTCCCTACATGGACGTGCCAGCTCTGGAGGGATGTAGGTACGGTGTAGTGAAAGCTGCATAGAAGCATATTGATGTAAAACGGTGTATGTCGTAGAAGGAAACATGTTATGAACCGATGGTTAGCGGAATTTACCTCTGGAGGGGCCAACTGGCTGACTGGAACCGTGATGGTGCACTCCTGCTCCTGCGGGTCGTGGTTGGTGCTGACGTACAGCTACGGGAGGTACCGCGTCGACCGCACGACAAGTGAGCGCACGAATCACTATGTGTATCGACTGATGGATCCTCCCAAAAGTCGTCCTCTACTCCTCCACAGTCAGCACAATCCCAATATCCAACCGTCTGAACGCCGTGTCCACATCAGCTTGAACCTATCTCGCTGCGTTGGTCTATTTCAAATGTGACGTGAATATGTGTTAGAACCGTGGACACCTACAAAGGGAATAGCAAAGTGCAAAGAGAATATGACTTACCACACGGAAGTAGTCCTGGTCACGGTGTCTAGGATACGTGTCAGTCGCAGCGGCGACGTGTGGCTGTGGATCATCTGGGGTGAACGTCACGCGTGTGCGGGTACGGGGCTGGTACCACCTGAGGTATGCTAGGTATGTGCCCTTAGTGTGTGGACGTACCTCGTCGATAACCTCCTCCGTCGCCAACAATCAGTCATCCACGTACTTCTGCAGTCAGGGATACCACTGAGTGCTGCCTGCCTGTCCCCTACGATTATATCTATTTTCAGAGAGTACATTAGACTTCATTAAAGAGTTGTATTACTCAACAAAGATCGTAGCTGTACTAACCGGTGCACGTCACGCGGCACAACCATCTCCACGGGCACAGGGAAGAGCTGATGTAGGCCGAACACCAACGGCACTGTCGTCATCCAGTACGCCTGGTCACGCGTGCAAAGAGCCAAGAGTCCGAGCGGTGCACGGGCCGCAATGGCCTGCGGACTATACGGCTCCCAGACGACGTCGCTGGGCTGCAATCACTATTGCAATCGGCTGAAGATTAGTCAATTCATTTATTCTACCTATTTATTTTATCATCGGCTTACGACCGATGTTCCAGTATACAAGTTCTATCGGCAATCGGCTGGTAGGATTCTTATCGGCCAATTGAATCACTGATCTAATTTTTTCTATCTCCTTGTCAATTGCTGGGTCAAATTGACTAGCACGCCCGCGAACCTCAAATTTAGAACCTGCACTGGAGTTAAGCAAATCTCCCAGGCCTTCGCGTGTCTCCAGACGCTGAACCAGGTCGTCGGCCCCCGGCGGTTTTCGGCGTCAACACGTTTTTGGCATGCCCGGTGGGACACAGAACTTTGACATGGCTGGAAAGGAGGTCAGCACAAACAATATAATCCCAGTCACAATGGAAGACTTGACCGAAGAACAAAGACAACAAGTGGAGCAAAACATTGCTGAATTTCAGAAGCTTTGTCTAGAATCCTTCGGTATGACAGATCAAGGGCCGATTCAGAAGTCACGATTACCAAAACTTGTTCTGGTTGGTGAATCGAGCCATACATCGCCTGCAAGTTCACAGAAGCTACTTCAAGAGATGGTTAATGAAGCAGTTCACCATGCGTTGATCAATGAATCTGGGATATTGGTGGACACATTGCAGAGCTTGATCAAGAAGGCGGTGGAGCCGATTCAACTGGCTGGGGGGCAACAAGATGGAATTCCTCAAGGATATCATCAAACTGCATACTATGGGGGGCATCGACAGAGTCATCCAGGAGCTGTCCCTGAGTATAATTATCAGAGAGAATATCAGAGGCAGAATCGGCTACCAACTCCACCTTTGTATTATCACGTCGAAGATCCAAGGGAAGAAGATTGGACAGCAAGAGTCACAGAGGTGGTGAGAGAACAGTTCGGTTTAAAACCGAAGAAGGAAACATTTATGTATCGGCCTCCATATCCAGATTGGTTTGATAGAGTTTCATTGCCGTGCCGATACAGAGTACCAGACTTCTCCAAATTCTCAGGGCAAGATGATGTATCTACAGTGGAGCATATTAGCCGATTCTTGGCTCAGTGTGGAGAGGCATCGGCTGAAGAAGCTTTGAGAGTTAGATTTTTCCCATTGTCGCTATCCAGATCGGCCTTTACATGGTTTTCTTCATTGCCACCTAACTCAATTCGAGGTTGGGCCGATCTGGAAAAGCAATTCCATAAATATTTCTTTACTGGGATTCAGGAGATGAGTTTAACAGATTTAACATTGGTAATATAGAAGCCGGGTGAATCAGTCACAAAATATATCCAGCGGTTTCGTGATGTAAGAAGCCGATGTTATAGTTTAAGTCTGGATGATGCACAGCTGGCCGAGTTAGCATTCCAAGGTTTATTGGCTCCGATCAAGGAAAGATTTTCAACACAAGACTTTGATAGCCTAGCACACCTAGTACAGAAGGTATCGGCTCATGAAAGCCGATTTCAAGAGGCCATGGAGGAATTGCGGAAGCCCAAACAGAAGAATTTCGAAGTTTGATAACAAACTCCGAAATTGGGGGGCATGTGTTAATGCCAAAATTTGGTACGATTCGTATCGGACTCGGTTAAGGAAAGAGATTGTGTCAGCCGGTGGAAGCTAATCCAGAAGAAGCCGAGTACAGAAAGGAATCGTGAAGACCACGGCATGGCAGTTAATTGCCTTATCTGCTAATTAGGTAGTTTTAATAAATTTTAGGAAACCTGATCTCTTGTCCGATCAAGGCTTGTTAATTTTCCTTTTATAGATAGGAAACTCCTATTCGTATCCAATCAGGACTGTATCAACTCGGGGTATAAATACGTATGCCCGGGTACCATGTAAACTATCTCACAGATCAATACAACTTCGGCACATCGCCACCCTTTTCGACGGGTTCTTGCTTCTCGAGCCGGGCTGCATTGGTTAGGTCCGAACTCCTGCGAGAGGGTAAGTCTCGTTACCCCAACTACCTTATCGGCTAGGACTTCCTCGGTTAGGTCCAATATTCTAGTTGATCTACGGTAGTCGGCTTACCATGGTGTATCTATTCTGTCTACGGCTGCATCAGTTAAGTTTGATCTCTTAGTCCGAGTGGATATATCACATCACACGTGCATAGATCGTATCGGCTTACTGGGAGCAATTTATCATCAGTTTGTGCTGCATCAGTTGGGTCCGACCTACTAAACTGCTAGTGATAAATCGTTCCTGCTAGGTCGATAGTTTTTATACAAGCGTTTTATCGGGATGTATAGCCGATAAGTTATCTTTTACTATATAAAGCCGACTGCATTGTCTTGATTATTATTTCAACTATCTACACTATTATCGGCTTTCCAGCCGATGCACATGTTCTATTGGCAGTCGGCTGGCTTTTTATTTGCTTATATTATCATCGATTCTATCATCGGCTTCTTAGTCGATGCGCAAGTGCTCTTGGTAGTCGGGCACGCGCGAGGACCCAGGCGCGAGCACGCGCGAGGACCCGAGCACGAGCACGAGTGAGGACCTGGGCGTGGGCACGGGCGAGGGCCCGGGTACAGGCGCGGGCAGTACTTTAGGTGTAGCGCTAACAATCACTATTGCAATCGGCTAAAGATTAGTCAATTCATTTATTCTGCCTATTTATTTTATCATTGGCTTACGGCCGATGTTCCAGTATACAAGTTCTATCGGCAATCGGCTGGTAGGATTCTTATCGGCCGATTGAATCACTGATCTAATTTTTTCTATCTCCTTGTCAATTGCTAGGTCAAATTGACTGGCACGCCCGCGAACCTCAAATTTAGGACCTGCACTGGAGTTAAGCAAACCTCCTAGGCCTTCACGTGTCTCCAGACGCCGAACCAGGTCGTCGGCCCCCGGCGGTTTTCGGCGTCAACATAGGGAGAGTGCTAAATCAGAGGGTGGCCTATCGCGAACCGCTCGGCCGCCCATAGCTGCAGAAGGAGAGGGCAACCGGCGAGAATCACACCTGGATCGGTCTTTGTGCACGCGTCACAAAGAGCACGGTACGTCGCCGCTAGCATAGCAGATCCCCAGTTCCACTACGGTACGCAGCTGTCCTCGCTGTCGGCGATCGCACAAGCGTAGTGGATCAGTTCCTTGTCCACCGCGTGCCCCTTTGTGCTGGTGAACATCACCCACCCGAATAGCCACAGTAGGTACGCCTCTAAGCTCCGCCGCACCGAGTATTCGTCGGCGTTAGGGTCTAGCTGATCCAGCTGTAAAGCAAGATTATAGTCAGCACCACTATTGCTTTATAGATCGGATGAGTGTGAATCGAAGGAATCCGCAACTTATGGTAAACTGTAGCAGCCACGACTGCGAGGGGCCGCTCATGGTGTAAGGCGGTAGCTAATCCAGCCTACTAAGTCCGGGTCGATGGTGCACGACCTCGAACCGAGTAGTGATGTCCTGCGACCAACCATACGCCCCGTCAACTGGACCGACTGCGTCCCCTGCGAGGGGAAGTTCCGGCAGGTAGGATACGTTCTGGAGTGTGGGAGTCATCTCGCCGCACGGTAGGTGGAACGTGTGCGTCTCCGGTCTCTAGCGATCCATCAGTATTGTCAGAAGTGACTGGTCAGTGTCCCATCGCCTGGCATCCCTCTCGTCCGGTGCGGGCTCAACTAGCCTGTACAGTGGAAGAAGTCCAGCCTCACGCAACCTGCAGAATATAGCATTGTAGTCAATATTGAGGAACATAGATATGTACAAATGATGTGAATGAATGTTGGTACAACTCTTACCTCTCACGGAACCGGGGGGTCTATCCGCAGGAGGTGATGTAAAGGTCGTGGACGGAAGGTGCCTAACTGGGCGCCCTCGATGGCTGATAAGTAAGACCGGTGGGATCGGTCGAGGCCCCGATCAAACAGCTCCGATGTATGGTACGCCATACCTACATGCAAATAGAGAGTTAGCGTAAATTTTATTGTCAAAGCAACAAGTAAGAGTAAGTTCGCAAAGTTAATTGAACAACCACATTACAAATTATTGTTAAGGTTTATAGTATTATTACATAACAATAAAAAACAACAATATGGTATATATCGTTCTATAACAAAGGTCAAGCACGCAACAAAGCAGGAGAACTTAAGTTATAGAATCTCTATTACATCAATGCATGGACTAACACTACACCGTAGCACCACCAAATGCTTGAGAACATCTAGGACAGGGTCGTCTTGAAGTTGTGCCTTCACCCATAGGACGACTGCCATCAGCGCCTGAACACGACGGTATAGTTTTTGCCGCACTTGGACCAATTGCATCCTTCGGACATTTCCTGTAGATATGGCCTGTCTAGTCGCACTCTGAATAACGTTTATACCTTCCACCGGCTTCTGACTCATCCATATCATTACGAATACGTCTTGTCTTGCGGCGACCTGCTTTGTCCCTCAATTTTGTTGGGTCAGGAATGTAGATAGCTTGAGGATGTTCGGTAGTAAATGTCCCCGCAATATCGAAGCCGTATATCTCTCCACTTCAGGTACTGTAGATTGCTTCTTCCCTGAAATAAGGTGAGACAAAATGACGTGCTTCTATCCCGCACTCACCGCTCGCGGTAATAACATAAGAACATGGCTTGTGGAGCAGAGTAGGCTTTCGGCAGGAGCACTTGCAGGTCCCATCTTCCTTCAGCACACACTTCTGCACAACTCTTTTGCGGTAGATTCCATGTATGCCCTTGTCGACACACAATATTTTAAATCTGTGCTCTTGTGTACCTTGAGGTATAGCTCGATGTCTTCGGGCCTTATTACTTTTATCTTGCATGTACTTAGTCAGTAGTGTGCCAAAGAAAAGATTATTGTCGGCCATTGAGGGGCCAGCTGCTCTGAACCGATCTCTGAAGTACTTGCATGTGCTATGCAAGATAAATTCAACAATGCCAACAAGTGGGAGCCCTCGAACACCACACATCACCCAGTTGTAAACTTCTACCAAATTTATGGTTATTATGCCGAATCGAGAACCATCTTTGTCATACAACAATACCCATTTCTCCTTTGGCTCATTCTCAATCCACTCCGAAAATTTTCTAACCGACGATGCTGACATTCTTCTCATACGAGATCCATCACTTGATAGAGGTCCAAGAGCTTGTGAAGCCTCATTCCTTACAAGGGTAGTCCTCGTAGACTGCTCATCTGTTTGTTTAGATGTCAGCTCATCTAACCTCCTCCAAAGCTCATTGAATTTCTTCTCCTGATTTTGGGCGCACAGCCTCTTGAAAAAATCCATAAGGTGCTTATTCTTAAACTGCCTGTAGAAATTAGCACTTATACGATGCAGGCACCATCTACTTTGAACATCGGACCACCTTGGTGGGTACCCTTTCTCAGCACATCCATCCCTCAATTTCTCAATTGCCCGCAGCAAACCAGCGTGATGGTCATGTATTAGGCATACGTCTGGCCTCATCTGTACAACTGCAGACTTAACCCTTTCAAGGAACCAGTACCAACTATCAGTGTTCTCGCTCTCAACAAAAGCAAAAGCCACCGATAGAACTTGGTTGTTCCCGTCAACTCCAATTGCTATCAATATTTGCCCTTTGTACTTTCCAGTCAGAAATGTCCCATCGATGCAGAGGATGGGACGACAATGCACAAAGGCCTGAATGCAAGCACCTAATGCAAAGAATACCCGTTGTAGCACACTTTGATTACCATGGTCAATTGATGGAAAAGCTTTTAGGTCGTAGCAAGTCTCCGGATTCCTCTGAAGAATACAGGCTAACAGACGAGGCAAATTATCATAAGAAGCTTCAAATGTGCCAAACATCATCTCTACAACCTTCTGTTTTGCCCTTCATGCCTTAGCATAGCTAATTGTGTACTTGAATTTCTCTTCAATATGTCTAACGATTGACTTTGGTTCGTACCTTAGGTTGTTCACAATGTAGGAGTATATCTCTATTGCAATAAATGCAAATGTCATCTTTCTATGGTATTTCTCGACACCTTGTAAGTAACATGAATGCTCGGTCACGATTGAAACTTGCCAATAATCCTTCCATTTACCCTTGAATGAGTGCACCCGCCATGGACACCCATCCTTCACGCACTTCACTTTATATACCGACTTGCTTGACTTCACGACCGAGAACTCTCTCTGAAGTGACACCGCCCATTGTTTCATTGCCTTTTTTAAATCCTCTATATATGCATACTTAGCCTCTAGATGACCTCGTTCTCCTTGTACTCCCATGTCACATGATGCCGCTGGAAGATAACAAGGCCGGAGAAGTCCTTGTTGCTCCATTATATAGGCATTACGTTGTCCTCATCAGACGAATCATCATCATCTGCATGCTCGTTTTCAGCATCTTCCCTATCTATTTCTTCAATGATGGTGTCGATTAGTTCTCCCTCATCTACCGCACCTATTGGCTGCCCTATCTTCTTTATTCCCTACTTTATTTTCTTCCATTGTTTCGACATCACCTCCCGTCGTACTTGGACCCTCATCATCTTGCACGGGCATTATAGCAGCAGTGTTATCCTTCTCATACACCGACACAAGTATGCCTAGTGGCCAACCACGTTGGAATGCATTCTCCACGTACCATCTCCAAGTGGTAGTGCAATCCACCGACATCAGTTCCCAAAAATAACCTTCAACTGCACGACTGACTACAACATACAAGGTTATTGCATTGATCTGAGGGTCGAGTCGAAAGCCTCGCATCAGCTAGTTGTACACTGATCCGAAACTTCTCTCAGCTGGCCTGTCAATGCCCTTAGCCGTTGAACTAAACTCCGACAGATCTACACCTTGTGGACCATAGCTAACATTATCTTGCCCATGAAATAACTAAAATATCACCTTATTTGATATCTCTATTGATGAAAAAATACAGTTAAACTAGGAACCAACATTCTCCTCACATCTAATACCGTGTAATCGAGATTTTATAACTACCATCTCTACACAAATTACGTTGGCTAACAGATTGACTAAAAACCTACAGATCTACGAGTAATAACTTATTTTCATATAGTACTATACACATAACTAGTACAATTCTACATCAATTTTTGCATAGAAATAGAAATTGCAAATGGATAATGGATTTTACCTGCAGACGAATCAGCAAACCGGCAGAGCTTCGCTGCTTTCGTTCAGCCTCGCTCTTAGCTCTCTTCTTTTTTTCTGTGATTTCAGTGAATTTTATGATATTTTTAGAGGCTGGGAGGAGGTTTTATACTGGTCCAGCAATAAACCGCCCTCCCAGAGGGTGGCAAGGGGGTCACCTGCAAAATGGCCAACCCACGGGCTGGCCATTTTGCAGGCGGCCCCCCAGCTGGGATAAACCACCCTCTGGGAGGGCGGCAAGGGGGCCGCCTGCAAAAGTGTCGGCCCTGCGGTCGGCGTTTTTCCAGGCGGCCCTCTTGCCGCCCTCCTAGAGGGTGGTTTATTTCTGGCCAGGGGGCAGCCTACAAAAGGGCAGACGGCCATCGGCCACCTGGCCCACGGCCGTCTACCACGTCATCAAATCGTCCTCTAGGAAGGCGTTGGGAGTATATTTTTATAAATTGTTGAACTGGAAATATACTTTTATAAATATTTTTTAAAAAAATATAAAAATAAAAAAATTCACGGTTGAGCAGGGAGGTCGCCCGCAGCTGATGGTGGTGAGTGAAAGAGGGAGAGAGGGTGAATTTTGATAATATACCACGAAATTCGCACATCTTTAATTTTTTATCACTCAATTCATATGTCTTTGATAAAATACCACCGGGACCACAAATTTTTTGATTTTGTACCACTTTCTTCACTTTTTCTCTATTTCTGAAATTTCTTTTATTTTTTTTATTTCTAGTTTTGTGGACAAAATTTCCCTTGACCCCACGTGACAGAAAACACAGAGAAAATCAAAATTCGTGTCGCTGCCAGCCGAGGCTGATGCCTGCTTGCCCGACCACGACCCGATGCCAGCGCCTGCCACCGCCGCCACCTAGCCCCTGACGCCTGCCTGCAAAATGGAATATACTACAATTATAATTAAAAAGAAACCCTAAATAAACCACCACATGTCTTGTTTTAACTGCCCCAAGTTCCAATTGTCATGAGTTTGGCCACAACTCAAGTCACAGTTTAGTATAAAAAAACAAGAGCATCTAAAATAATTAAGACGCAAACCTGAAAATGAAACTTGTGTTTCCCAAACCCACAATTAAAAATGGAAGAGAGGCAAAGCAGAAGCTACAAGTTACTCCAGAGTGACAAGTTCACAGAGCAATCATATTTGCAACACACAGAGTTACTCTAGCGCCTGCACTTCGTCCATGTCGCCTTCCTTCGCATCTACACACTGCAAATCCACAAAAGGAGCTAGGCTAAATTAACCTACGTCATGAGCTTCATAGATGCCAAATCCAAAGCAGGAGAACTCTTAATGGTGAAGCAGAGCAGAAAAGGGAGCCTGAGAGAAGGTACCTCGGCGTCGGGGAGGTCGAAGGAGGTGAGGCGGACAAGGGAGCCGTCGAGGGCAACCTGGTGGATGACGAAGTCGGAGTAGCGTTGCTTGAGTGCGCCGCGGAAGCCAGGGACAGCGGATGCGAAGCGGGAGATGCCAACATCAGGTTCGGAGAGTGGGGTGCAGCACGCAGCGGGCGGTGGCGCTGGCGTCGGGTGGTGCAGGCAATGTCTCTGGTTCGATCCCCTTTTGTCGTCTTTTTTTCTTTTCTGTCCCTCTCTCTATTTCTATCAAGTGGGCCTAGGGGTAATTTCGTCCATCAATCTGAAAAAAAAGGAAAATCAAAACAAATTTTAAAAATAGAGAAAAAGTGAAGAAAGTGGTAAAAATCAAAAAAATCGCGGTCTAGGTGGTATTTTATCAAAGACGTACAAATTAAGTGATAAAAAACTAAAGGCTTGCGAATTAGATGGTATAGTATCAAAAATCATGGAGAGAGGGAAGCAAGGAGGATGCCTACTATGGCCGGATCCAGCCGAGGATGGAGACAGGGAAGAAGCGGGAGAGGATGCCTCCGTCGGCCAGATCTACCACGCTATCGCACGAAGCTGCCTCTGCCACCACCGCGTGAAGCCCCCACCCACCTCCGTCGCTGCAGTCGTCGCTCGAAGCGCCTGTCGACGTTGCACGAAGGCCCCGCCTCAGTCGTGTTCGTTCAAAACCCTTGCCATCGTCGCCGTTGAGCGACATCCCTACCGCCGTCGGCAAGGTTCTAAATAACGTTTGTTATGGCCGCTGTTGCGGTAGCGGCACCTAAACACTACCGAGTCGACGTTGCGATAGGAAATAGCACTCGAGAACTTTGCGGCCAACATAGTGGTTGTCAGGCCACTATATCGGGCTGCTACAATACTATTTTGCAGTCTTAACCTATAATGCACCAACATAAATGTCCTACGACCCATATTAGGTGACTCAATCTAGATGGTTGAGATCTCCTCCACCTTCCAACACGTAACCCACACCCCAGCAACCCTTGAACCAGCGCAGCGCCGCCTGTCTGGTCTCTCCCCGATCCCCCTTCCTCCAACCGCGCCACCCCTAACCCTAGTCGAGCTACGTCGCCGCCGTCAATCCCCATTGCCCACCCCTCCCGCGCCGTCGCCGACAGATCGTCATTGTGGTCAGGCGCCCCCCTCCCTATAGGTGGCCAAACGGGCGGACCGGGCCGGCACGGCCCGAGGCACGGTCCGGCACAGCCTGCTACGGCACGACCCGTGTAGGCACGGTTCCTGTAGCGGGCCGTGCCGTGCCGGCCCGTGTGCCTCCCCTTTGGCCCAGGCACGGCACGCTAAGGTCATGGGCCGGGCTATGCCGGCATGGCCCATCGGTGGCCCACTGTGCCCGGGCTGGCCCGGTACCGCCGACGCCTACCACCGTGCTGCGGCCTCCGCCGCGCCCACCGCCGCCGCCTCCCCGCCTGCACGGCGGCCTCCGCCGCCGCCTCCCGGCCTATGCGCCTGCCTCCCCCCCCCGCCGCCGCCTCCCAGCCTGCACCTCCCAGGCCTCAGCCGCTGCCTCCCCGCCTGCGCGCCGCCCCCTCCACCGCCGCCTCCCGCGTGTGCCTCCCCGGCCTCCGCCGCCTGCCGCCGCCCTCCGCCGCCGCCTCCCTGCCTACGCGCCGCCACCTCCTGCGCACGCCTCCCGTGGCCGCCTCCTCCCTTCCGCCGAGGAGTGGAGTGCCCCTACAGCTAGCCTACTGAGATGAGAAAAAAAGGAAAAAAATAGAGGAAAAATGTAAAAATATTATCTGAGATGAGTAAAAAAAATATGAGGGTATTTTTTGATGATATTAGAGGAGGAAGTTTTTATTTTTTTAACAAGTGTTAACGCTAAAATTTGGTGCGGTTCTTTATTAAATTCGGTTAAGGAGATGTTACAGTCAATTAACGGGGATTAATCCAGAGGAAGCCGAGTTCGGGAAAGAATCGTGAAGACCACGGGAAGGTAGTTAAATATCTTATCTGTAATTAGGCGGAGATAATAAATTTTAGGAAACCTGATCTCGTGTCCGATCAGGGCTTGCTAATTTTCCTTTTATAGATAGGAAACTCCTGTTTCGTATCCGATCAGGACTGTATCAACTCGGGGTATAAATACGTATGCCCGGGGACTATGTACATGATCAAACAGATCAATACAAACTTTGGCGCATCGCCACCCTATTCAACGGGTTCTTGCTTCTCGAGCCGGGCTGCATCGGTTAAGTTCGACCTCCTGCGAGAGGGTAAGTCTCGTTACCCTGACTACCGTATCGGCTAGGACTTCCTCGGTTAGGTCCGATATTCTAGTCGGCCTACGGTAATCAGCTTACCACGATATATCTGTTTTGTCTATGACTGCATCAGTTAGGTTTGATCTCATAGACCGAGTAGATATATCACATCACGCGTGCATAGATTTATCGGCTTACTGGGTATAACTTATGATAAGTTTGTGCTGCATCGGTTAGGTCCGACCTACTAAACTGCGTGATAAGTTATTCCTGCTAGGTTGATCGGTTTTATGCAAGCGTTTTATCGGGATGTATAGCGGACAAGTTATCATATAGTTCATCACGATTGCATTAGATCTATCGGCTCATTGAGGTTCTTTTATTGTTATTAATCTGTGCTGTATCAGTTAAGTTTGATCTACTAGATTGATAACGATAGATTTATCCTTGTTAAGCCGATGGGTGTTTATGCAATGTTCTATCGGAGTGCCTAGCCGATAGGTTATTTTTTGTTAATTAAGGCCGATTACATTGTTCAATACATTTTTGGCACGCTACACCGTTATCGGCTTTCCGGCTGATACACGTTATATCAATAATCGGCTAGTTTATTTATTTATATTATTATTGGTTCCTTAGTCACATGGGTTATTTATTTTATCCGACTGTGCCATCATCGGCTTCCAGTTGATGTATAAGTGCTCTAGTCCATATCGGCAATCGGCCGATGAGATGAGTCCAATTCGGCTTTCAGCCGATTGGCTCATTGATCTAATATTTTCTATCTCCTTGTCAATTGCAGGGTCAAATTGACTGGCACACCTACGAACCTCGAATTTTAGGACCTGCACTGGAGTTAAGCAAATCTCCCATGCCTTCGCGTGTCTTAAGGCACCGAACCAGATCATCGGCTCGTTCCCGACACTGCCGGTGATTTTCGGCGTCAACACGTTTTTGGCACGCCTGGTGGGACACGGAATTTTGACATGGCCGGAAAAGAGATCAAAATAGACAACATGATCCCGGTCAGCATGGAGGATCTAACAGACGAGCAGAGACAGCAAGTCGAGCAAAATATGGCCAATTTTCAGAAACTCTGCTTGGAATCTTTCGGCATGACGCGACAAGGGCCGATTCAAAAATCTCAGTTTCCAAAACCAGTTCTGGTAGGAGAATCGAGCCGTACACCACCTGAGAGTCCACCAATAAAACCCTTACAGGAGATGGTGAATGAAGCAGTACATTATGCGCTTATCAATCAATCAGGGATCCTGGTGAACACGCTGCATAACCTCATCAAGAAGGCAATGGATGGATCAATTGCTCAAGAGCCTACTCGAGGTCCTATTTATCTCCCACCAAAGATAGAGCCGAATCAAGTTGCTTATGGCCCCAGGAGAGATAAACCGAAGAATTTATTTTCGCAGAACCAGGCTGGGGGGCAACAAGATATTCCTGCGGGATACCATCAAACGGCTTATTATGGGGGATATCAGCAGAATTACCCAGGAGGTGTTGCCGATTCAGGTAATTATCAGAGAGAATATCCCAAGCAGAATCGGCTACAAACTCCGCCCATACAATATCAACAGGAAATCCTAAGGGAACATTTATCGACAAGGGTTGCAGAAATAGTAAGAGAATAGTTTGGGATAAAACCGCAGGAGCAAACATTTATGTATCGGCATCCGTATCCAGAGTGGTTTGACAGGGTTCCATTACCACACCGATACAGAGTCCTAGATTTTTCTAAGTTCTCAGGGCAGGACAGCATATCTACAGTAAAGCACATTAGCCGATTCTTGGCACAATGCGGAGAGGCATCGACTGAGGAGGCTCTGAGGGTTAGCTTTTTCCCCTTGTCATTGTCTGGATCGGCTTTTACATGGTTCTCCTCATTACCACAGAATTCAGTTCGGGGACGGGCTAATCTAGAAAAACAATTTCACAAATACTTCTTTGCCAGAATCCATGAGATGAGGCTGACAGATTTAACATCGGTTAGGCAAAGGCCAGACGAAACGGTACCAGAATATGTCCAGCGGTTTCGGGACGTTAGAAACCGATGTTACAGTTTGAATCTGAGTGACGGACATCTAGCCGATTTGGCTTTCCAGGGTCTCTTAGCGCCGATTAAAGAGAGGTTTTCATCACAACAGTTCGAAAGTCTGGCGCACCTGGTACAGAAGGTATCGGCTCATGAAAGCCAATTTCAAGAGGGAAAAAAGGATAAATTTCAGAGAAGGGTTGCTCAGGTGCAAATTTATTCATCGGACTCAGATGATGAAGGATCCGATGCTGAAGTTGGATTGGCAGAATGAGCTAGAAATAAGAACTCAGTATCATGCCCGTGGGTGAAGGATATCGGCAAGGAGGAACGATACGATTTTGACATCAATAAAGCCGATAAAATCTTCGATCTGTTACTGCAGGAGAAACAGATACAACTCCTACCAAATCATGTAATTCCATCAGCCGAAGAACTAAAGAAGAAAAGATATTGCAAGTGGCACAACACGATATCGCACCACACCAATGAGTGCAAAGTTTTTTGGCAACAGATTCAATCGGCTGTAGAACAAGGAAGGATCAAGTTTGAGGACAAGAAGCCGATGAAGATCGATGGACATCCGTTTCCCGTAAATATGGTTTATGCGGGATCATCGATGAATCAAGCCGATGAAGGAAGATATCGGGAAATTAGAAGATCTAGAATCACTTCATCACAGCTGGTAGATAAATATTCAAGGCGCGAAGAGGAACAGCGGGCTTCGTCATACGAGGAGGGATATAATCCACATTGGGATTGCCCGTTCTTTCAATTTTGCTGGGAACGAGGGATAAGATTGCCGTCGATCAAAGATTGTCCTGAATGCGGTGTTACAAGATCCCGGGTTTTTGAGCATGAAGGGTTTTTGCAAGATCGGCCACTTGAAAGGAGAGTATCGGTACATAGCCGATTAGGGCCGATCCATGAAGTGTTTTTTGAGGAAAATGATGAAGAGGGATCACATAAAGAACAGCAACTCCAAAATCCTCAGTGGTGTCCTAGTGGGATATTTACGAAAAGTCAGAAAAGAAGGGTACAACAGCTACGGCACCAAGAGCAACAGGAAGAACAACAGCGAGACCACAAAGAAGCCGATCATCGTCACAAGAGGACTAAGCGGGTATGGCGCGTAAAGAAAAGTGATGATGAGGTTGATCCATCGGCTCCGGTAAATATGGTTTTCTTTTTGCCTCGGGAATATAAGGCACTTTCATCTGATGATGAAGATATTGAAGAAGTTTTTGCTCAGTTAACACTGCAACCCGATCGGGCTATATTTGACAAGCCTAAAGAATCAAACCATCGGCATTTAAAGCCATTATATATCAAGGGTTATGTGAATGGGAAGCCGATGACGAAAATGCTAGTTGATGGGGGCACAGCTATTAATTTAATGCCGTATGCCACATATCGGAAGTTGGGGAAAACTGCCGAAGATTTGATCAAAACAAATATGGTGTTAAAGGATTTCGGCGGGAATCCATCGGAGACGAAAGGCGTGTTGAACGTGGAACTGACAGTGGGGAACAAGACATTGCCCACCATGTTTTTTGTCATCGATGGAAAAGGATCGTATAGTCTACTCCTTGGCAGGGATTGGATTCACGCAAACTGTTGCATGTCCTCGACAATGCATCAGTGTCTGATACAATGGTAGGGAGATCAAGTTGAGATAATCCCGGCGGATCAATCGACCAATATTGTAATGACTGATTTACCGATCTGGGAGGCCGATGGTGTCGATTGTTTGTCTGGAAAAGTGTGGGAAGGGGATTATCTTAAGATCACCAGTCGGGAGATACAGCCGATTCGGCAAGTTGGCTCGGAACTATTACTCTGATGGGTACCATTGAAGAGTTCGAAGGGAAGTTGGGACAAGGATTTACGTCGGCTGATGATTTGGAAGAAATTGACATAGGACCAGGAGATAGGCCAAGGCCGACGTACATAAGTAAAAGATTGCGTCCTGAATTCCGAAAAGAATTAATAAAATTACTAAAAGAGTATCGAGATTGTTTTGCTTGAGAATATCATGAAATGCCAGGATTAAGCCGATCAATTGTTGAACATCGGCTTCCTATTAAACCAGGATATCGGCCGTTTAAACAGGCTCCAAGGAGATTTAAAGCAGAGTTATATGAGCCAATCAAAGCAGAAATCACGAGGTTATATGATGCAAAGTTTATAAGGTCATGCCGATATGCTGAGTGGGTTTCTAAGATCGTCCCGGTGGAAAAGAAAAATGGAAAATTGAGAATATGTATCGATTTCCGGGATTTGAATAAAGCTACCCCCAAGGATGAGTACCCAATGCCGATAGCAGATTTGTTGGTGGATGCAGCATCAGGCCACAAGATTATTAGCTTCATGGATGGCAATGCAGGATATAATCAGATTTTTATGGCGGAGGAAGATATACATAAGACTGCATTTTGATGTCCTGGAGCTATCGGCTTATATGAGTGGGTGGTAATGACGTTTGGATTGAAAAGTGCCGGTGCGACATATCAGAGGGCGATGAATTATATATTTCATGATCTCATCGACTTATTGATGGAAATTTACATCGATGATGTGGTAGTTAAATCCAAGAGTGATGAAAGCCATATAGCCGATTTGTGAAAAGTGCTGGAAAGGGCAAAGAAATACGGATTAAGAATGAATCCCAATAAATGCGCTTTTGGTGTATCGGCTAGGCAGTTCTTGGGTTTTATGGTTCATGAGCGAGGAATTGAAGTTAGTCAATGGAGCATCAGAGCCATCAAGAATACAGAACCACCAAGCAACAAGACAGAGCTACGGTCGTTGATTGGCAAGATTAATTTTGTAAGGAGATTCATATCGAATTTGTTAGGAAGGATTGAGCCTTTTACTCCATTGTTGAAGTTGAAAGCTAATCAAGAATTTGTGTGGGGGGCAGAACAGTAGAAGGCATTTGATGGGATTAAGAGTTATTTAAGTTCCCCACCTGTTCTGATTCCACCGCAGAAAGGAGTGCCGTTCAAGTTATACTTATCGGCCGATGAAAAATCCATCGGATCTGTTTTAATACAAGAGTTTGAAGGCAAGGAGCGAGTCATGTTTTATTTAAGCAGAAGGCTTTTGGATGCTGAAACAAGATATCCTGCGGTGAAAAAATTATGCCTTTGTTTATATTTCTCATGCACGAAGTTGAGGCCTTACATCTTATCGGCTGAGTGCACGGTAGTTTGCAAGGCCGATGTGGTAAAATACATGTTGTCGGCTCTAGTTTTAAAAGGGCGAGTTGCTAAATGGATTTTTGCCTTAACAGAGTTTGACTTGAGATATGAATCGGCTAAAGCGATCAAGGGACAAGCAGTGGCCGATTTCATTGTGCAACACAGAGGGGTTCATGAAAATTATGTGGAACCGATCCCGTGGACTTTGTTTTTTGATGGATCGGTTTGCAAGCATGGATCTGGTATCGGCTTGGTCATTGTATCGGCTCGGGGGACAAGTTTTGAGTTTGCTTTTACAATTAAACCCTATCGGACCAATAATCAAGCGGAATACGAGGCGGTATTAAAAGGATTTCAACTTTTACGGGAGATCAGAGCCGATATCATAGAAATCATCGGAGATTCATTATTAGTGATCAAACAATTGTCTGGGGAATATGAGTGCAGAGATGATGTTTTGAGATTGTATTATGAAGAGTGTAGGGATTTGTTGAAGGATTTCATGATGGTATCGATGGATCATATTCCTAGAGAGCAAAATTTAGAAGCCAATGATCTTGCACAAATTGCTTTGGGTTATCGGCTGAATAAACAACTTGAAGTTGAAATAGCCAATAATGATATTCAGGATAAAGCCGATGATTGGAGATGGGAAATAATTGATTATTTACAGAATCCATCGCAATCGGTTTCCAGGAAACTTCGGTATAAAGCTACTAAATATGTGCTGCTTGATGAGAAGTTATATTATCGAACTTTTGAAGGGGTTCTGCTGAGATGACTAAATTTGGAAGAAGCCAAAGTGGTTATGTGTGAAGTAGATGAGGGTATCTGTGGAACTCATCAATCAGCTCATAAGATGAAGTGGATATTGAGAAGAGTAGGATATTTTTGGCCGACAATGTTGGAAGATTGCTTCAAATATTATAAGGGATGTCAAGATTGCCAGAAGTTTGGAAATATACAGCGAGCATCAGCATCGGCTATGAATCCTATCATCAAACCGTGGCCGTTCAGAGGATGGGGAATTGATATGATCGGCCAGGTTTATCCTCCGTCAAGTAAAGGGCATAAATTCATATTGGCGGCAACAGATTATTTTACAAAGTGGGTAGAAGCGATTCCTTTGAAAAAAGTCACGTCCAAGGATGCGATTGAGTTTGTAAAAGAGCATATAATTTATCGGTTTGGAATTCCTCAGACGATAACTACCGATCAGGGATCAATTTTTATGTCCGATGAGTTTCAACAATTTGCTGCCAGTATGGGAATTAAGTTATTAAATTCATCACCTTATTATGCTCAAGCCAATGGGTAGGCAGAAGCTTCAAATAAGAGTCTAATCAAATTAATCAAGCGGAAGATTGATGAATAGCCGCGACGATGGCATACTACATTAGCCGATTCATTGTGGGCCTATCGGATGGCATGTCATGGATCTACTCGAGTGCCACCGTACCAGTTGGTATATGGACATGAAGCAGTTCTACCTTCGGAAACTAACATCGGCTCCAGGAGGATTTCTTTGCAAAATCAATTGACAGCCGATGATTATTATAACTTGATGACAGATGAACTTGAGGATTTGGCTCAGAATCGGTTAAGGGCGCTGGAGAGGATCAAGGAAAATAAGGCTAAGGCGGCTAGGCATTATAACAAAAAGGTGATGAATAAGTCCTTTGCTGAGGGAGATCTTGTATGGAAATTGATTTTGCCGATCGGGTCCAGAGATAGTAAGTTTGGGAAGTGGTCACCTAATTGGGAAGGGCCCTATCGGGTTAATCGTCATGTGCCTGGCAATGCCTACGTATTAGAAGATCTTGGGGGGACGGAGTTTGCTAAAGCGCTTAATGGGAAATATCTCAAGAAGTACTATCCGAGCGTTTGGATCAACTCCTGAATCGGCTGGATGCGGCCGATTTCTAAAACAGTTCAAAAAGCCGATGTTTTTGCATCGCCTAAAGATAGCCGATATCAATTGATATCGCCTTTAGATCAAATGAAATAAAATACTATCAAGCAAAGATGGAGTATGATGAATAAGCAACAGAGCGACCAGATTATATTACAGCAAAGATGATCGGCATGTTCAGAGCAACATCAATGGCGTCAATGTTAAAGTTTACAAGAATTTTTAAATTGTTTCAATGCACGTAGGAGAATCTGGTCGATTTCATTTATGGCATGGATATCGTCTTCATCGGAGCTTGGAATGGTCTTTAGGATTTTGCGCCGATGAATGACTTGACGCACTGCTGCTGCAACTCTGGCTTCTTGGTCTTGTATGGCGTGTGGTAGGCCGATGAGCTGGGATTCGGTTGTTGCGATATCCTTGCGGATTTTTTCGAGTTTTGCCAGCAGATCGGCTTCCCTTCTCTTCAGTTGGTCTAGTTTGGGTCAGAGTTCTTGAGGGGCAGCTACCATGTCATCAAGCTTCTTCTTTTCCGTTTGAACTGATAGCCGATCGGTTTGGATGTCTTGGATCATCTTCTGTTGGTTGGCACGATCGGCTATAAGCTGCCTGAGCTTGACAAGTTGGAATTTGTGGGATTCCAGGTATGCTGCAGGGGTCAGTGCGTCGACGAGCTCTTCGGGCAAGTGATGCTCAATCTCTACAAATCTTGCCCAGATCGGCCCGCAATCCTCCACCAATGCGTCGATTGGGTTTTCCAGCAGACGATTGATATTTAGCAGGTATTCATGCACGTCGGCTAGAAAGGATGGCTTGGTTGTTGCACTAGTGGCTGTTTCCTCATCTGCTTCCAAGTACTTGCCGATGTCGAAGGAGAACAGATCAGCTAAGGACTGTAGGTTACCATCGGTAAAGGGATCAGTAGTGAGTTAAAATGAAGTGTGTTTGTGAAGAAATTACCTGAGGCAGGGAAGGGGCAGCTTGAGGAGTGACATCGGCATCAGATGGTTGGATAGGTTGTTCTTCAGAGTGGCCGATGTCTGGCGCTGAAGTAGGAGCAATCTCAGTATTGGCTTTAGGGCTAGATGATGGAATTGGAATGGCTGTAGAAGTCATCAGCTCGATGCATGCAGGGATGTCATTAGAAGGTTGAGGTTCGGGAGCCGATGACTCAGGCTGGAAATAAGATCGATAATGTGAAGATGGAAAACAGATGATAATATAAAGACTTAGCACATACCTGCGGGGATGAAGGAGCCGATGTTGTTTGAGTAGCAAGCGGCACCATGACCACGACATCGGCACTGATTTTCTGCTTCTTGTGAGGGCGAGATGCCAGCTTCTTGCGTTTTGGTCCTGTCGGCCGTGGCGCCTAGAGAAGAGCCAATGGAGGGGGAGCATCATGCCCTAGTTGTGGGTTGGCTAATGGTGGTTGGTATATAATCGGCTGGCCACTGGTGCTTGTTGTTGGTGGCTCGACATCAACAGCCTGCAAGATAGGATTGTAAGAGATGATTGGAAAATGATTAAAGGATGATGGAATGTTACCTCGTCATCAGATTCGACGTAGTTGGAGTTGAGGCGAGAACAGTAGTGAATGGCCGATGAGTTGAAAAGGTGTTTCCTCCATTCTGACCACAATCGGGAAAAGAGCTTGGTATTGGCAGTGCATACCTCCACATCGGTGGTAGAGCCCAGAGATAGGGATTCTATTAGCATCCGCAGCCGATCGTACTCTAGAGCGCTATTTACATTTCCCCGGGCCTGGAGTTTGTCGATGAAGAACAAGCCGATGGGGAGTTGACCGAGGCCAAGCTGGCAGGAGCTGACTGTTGGCTTATAGAATTCATACGATGGCTGTGATCGGCCTTGAGAGAAGCCAATCGGTAGAAGACGGGGAGTAATTGCCGATAGGAATATGGTCTTCGATTCATCATCGGCCAGAACGTCAAGTGGATTGAAGTTGGAGGGCATCTGAAATGATGATGCATCATCATATGCAAACCACAATGTGGCATCCTTTGTGAAGCCATAATAAAGGCCTTTGAACCATTGGCCAAGTCCGACGGGAGTTATTTTACCGCCAGGAAGAGCCGATGCAGCTTCACCCATAGAGATGCATCAGCGATAGGTGGGTTCTTGTTCTTTCGTGTGATCGACTGGGAAAGTTAGATTAAGGAAGGACGTATCGGGAATTGCGTTGGATGTGTACACATTGAGCCATAACTGCACAAACCACCAAGGACCCCCGATATGACCAACTGGCTGGCCGGCCGATAGCTTGACTGCCACCTGATGCAGCAGTTGATAACTGGCGCCTAGAAGATATTGCCCCAAGGGAACTTGTTTCAGATCGGCCAAACATTCTGCCAAACATTGCATATTGGTTGTTGGGCCAAAGGTTGCACTGCCAAAAACAAACTGTTCTAACCACACATTCAGGAAAGCGACGTGTTCCCGATCATTGACTGGTCCGGTCCCTTTGTTATGGATTGATATGTACTTGGACCAACCACCGATGTTCTTTGCTTGAAGCCGATGAGTAGGCTTAAATTGGAGATTGAAGGGATTGATGTGACTCGTTGTGTTGAGGCAAGTGAGCATGGTTACATCTATCAAAGTTGGGGTCATCAGCCCATGTCCAAATAGGTAGGCATTGAGGGCGTTTGACCAGAAGTACGAGGCCGATGCAAGCAGAGGTTCGTTCCTCTCCATCTCGGCCAGCGAGAGATTGATGCAGTGGCCGATGTCTGCTTCGTCCCAAAGAGTTTTCTTGGCGGCCGATACTCTGTTATACCAGTTCCTCCACCCTGGAAGCTTGCTGGGCCATGACCTGAAACTGTTGCTCCAATCGCTGACTAACATGGCGGAGTTCTTGAAAGGGATGCGTTGAGTTTCGGCGTTGATGAAATCTGTAGGATCTTCACTACCCATGGGACCATGGTAGAAGAAGTTCAGATAATCGGCAGCCGGGATTAAAATCTGGTTTTTAAGGTCCTATAGTGAACAAGAACACGAAGAACAAATGAAGATGGCGACAGATTCAATCTAAGTTACAAGGTAGAGAGAGCGATCAGACAAGAAGATTACCTCTGGGACGGTGACCGCTGAAGCCATCGCAGGAGAAGAAGATGAGAGAAGATCGGAGGTTGAAGAAGAAGACCGTGGCGGTTCACCTGGGTTCGCCGGAGTTCGTCGAGGTCTTGGAGGAAGTGGAAAGGGACTCTGGTGATGGAAAGCGTAAAGAAGGAGGCTAGGAAGCGTAGCCCGGTTTATAGAGGTATGATGACTGGGCGGGAATCGAGGCTGTTGCACTATTTCAAACATTAAGGAAAGGAGCTACCTTGGGCCGCCTCGGTGAAAGAAATCTGAAGCCCAAACAGAAGAATTTTGAAGTTCAATGACAAACTCCGAAATTGGGGGGCATGTGTTAACCCCAAAATTTGGTGCAGTTCGTTATTAAATTCGGTTAAGGAAATATTACAGTCAATTAACGGGGTTTAGTCCAGAAGAAACTGAGTTTGGGAAAGGATCGTGGAGACCACGGGAAGGCAGTTAAATATTTTATCTGTAATTAGGCAGAGATAATATTTTTTAGGAAACCTGATCTCGTGTCCGATCAGGGCTTGTTAATTTTCCTTTTATAGTTAGGAAATTCCTGTTTCGTATCCGATCAGGACAGTATCAACTCGGGGCATAAATCATCAAACAGATCAATACAAACTTCGGCGCATCGCCACCCTATTCAACGGGTTCTTGCTTCTCGAGCTGGGCTGCATCGATTAAGTTCGACCTCCTGCGAGAGGGTAAGTCTCGTTACCCCGACTACCGTATCGGCTAGGACTTCCTCGGTTAGGTCCGATATTCTAGTCGGCCTACGGTAGTCGGCTTACCACGATATATCTGTTCTGTCTACGGTTGCATCAGTTAGGTTTGACCTCATAGGCCGAGTAGATATATCACATCACGCGTGCATAGATTTAACGGCTTACTGGGTGTAACTTATCATCAGTTTGTGCTGCATCGGTTAGGTCCGACCTACTAAACTGTGTGATAAGTTATTCCTGCTAGGTTGATCGGTTTTATGCAAGCGTTTTATCGGGATGTATAGCCGATAAGTTATCATATTTTACATCACGATTGCATTAGATCTATCGGCCCATCGAGGTTCTGTTATCATCATCAGTCTACGCTACAACGGTTATGTCCGATCTATTAGACTGGTGATAATAATGCTATCCTCACTGAGCCGATGGATATTTATGCGATGTCTTATCAGAGTGTTTAGCCGATAAATTATCTTTATACCCAGTCGATCTATCATGGTAAGCACGATTAATCTAGTTTCTATCGGTTTAGTGTTAATGTTAATCTTATACCGTCTCGGTTCGGTCCGATCTGTCAAGGTTGACATTAACAGTACGGCCATCAGTAGTTACTAGGTTTCGTCTCATCTAAAGCCGCTTGTATTGTTTATTTGTTATTTTGTTTACCTGCGCCTCTACTGCAATCGGCTATAGGGTAGTTAATTAATTAATTTATTTTTCTTTATCTATGCCATCATCGGCTTATAAAAACGTGTTGACACCGAAAATCACCAGCTGCGTCGAAAACGAGCTGAGGATCTGGTTCGGTGCACTAGACACGCGAAGGCCTAGGAGATCTGCTTAGCTCCATGCAGGTCCTTAATAGTTCAGCTTTGCGGGCGTGCCAGTCAATTTGACCGAGCAATTGACAAGGAGATTGAAAAAAGTTAGATCACCGGTCCAATCGGCCAACCAGCCGATACAGACTTCCTCCAGCCAATTGCCGATAGTACTTGTACATCGGCTAGAAACCGATGATGATATAAGCAAATAATAAGCCAGCCGACTGCCGAAAAAACACTTGGACATCGGCTAGAAGCCGATGATAGAGTAGATAAGTAGAATAATAATCAAGACAATGCGGTCGGCTTTATCTAGTGAAAGATAACTTATCGGCTAAGCACTCCGATAAAACATCGCATAAAAACCTATCGACTCAACAAGGATAAATCTATCATTATCAATCTAGTAAGTCAAACTTAACTAATGCAGCACAGATTAATAATGATAAAAGAACCTCGATGAGCCGATAGATCTAATGCAATTGTGATGTACTATATGATAACTTATCGGCTATACATCCCGATAAGACGCTTGCATAAATCTATCAACCTAGCAGGAATAACTTATCGCAGGCAGTTTAGTCGGTCGGACCCAACCGATGCAGCACAAACTGATGATAAATTACACCTAGTAAACTGATAAATCTACACATGTGTGATGTGATATATCCACTCGGCCTAAGAGATCAAACTTAACTGATGCAGCCGTAGACAGAATAGATACACCGTGGTAAGCCGACTACCGTAGATCAGCTAGAATATCGGACCTAACCGAGGAAGTCCTAGCCGATAAGGTAGTCGGGGTAACGAGACTTACCCTCTCGCAGGAGTTCGGACCTAACTGATGCAGCCTGGCTTGAGAAGCAAGAACCCGTCGAAAAAGGGTGGCGATGCGCCGAAGTTGTATTGATCTGAGAGATAGTTTACATGGCCCCCGGGCATATGTATTTATACCCTGAGTTGATACAGTCCTGATCGGATACGAAACAGGAGTTTTCTATCTATAAAAGGAAAATTAACAAGCCCTGATCGGACACGAGATAAAGTTTTCCTAAAAATTATTAACGCTACCTAACTTATAGATAAATAGTTAACTGCCATGCTATGGTCTTCACGATTCCTTCTTGAATTCGGCTTCTAGAAGATTAGCTTCCATCGACTGATATAGCATCTTTCCTTAACCGAACATGATAATGAATCGTACCAAATTTTGGTGTTAATAGTTCCTAAAGACTAACTCGGCACAGACTATATAGTCAGGTAAAGCTAATGACAACTAAGTAATAATTCAGAGATTGGCGGCATTGCACATATATTTACACATGTCTTTATAAAAAATTCATATATACCAACTGCATGATGGACTGTTCTTACATACCCAGGTCTCGAGTGATCACCTCTGCTGTCGGCCTCGCCTTGGCTATCAGCTCCAGCGCCTCCTCAGGTGTCATCTCCTCGGCGAATCCCTCTCCGATGGCTTCAATGTCTGCCCTGGGGTAGATGGACTTGGTCATCGCCAGGGTTTGGGCCACGCCGACAACAGTACGCTCATCCGAGCACCTGTTTAGGATACTCGGTGCTTCGTTAAGGCCCGCCTGCACCTGAGACACCGTGTTGGAGCTGGTTCCCACATGACGAGGATCCATCACGTCAAAGAGCCCTTTCACGGACTCGGCAAGGATCTCTTGTGACTCCTTGACGACTTTTATCTCCTCTGCAAAAGCCTGGAATTGGATTTGGGCATTGGCTCTAGCAGCTGCCCGGGTTCACCAACAAGTAAACTTGTCAGGCAAACTACAGACCAAGTACTTAATGAATTGGTTAAGATCATTGTCGGTGTGGAGACTTACTTTCATAGTCGGCCTCCCACTTGGCTTTGGCCTTCTCTAGTTCAGCCTTTTCCTTCTTGAGCTTGGCGTTGGCCTTCTTCAAGTCAGCCTTCTCTTTCTCAAGCTCAGCCACGGCCCTTGTCAGGTTGGCCTTGTCTTTTTCAAGCCTAGCCTTGGCTTTCTCGGCCTCCTTCAGCTGGACTTCTCCCTCTGTTCAGGTCTTCAGCTCGGCTTCGAGGGCTGCACATCAGAATAGTCAAGCACTCAACATGGCAGTCAAGACACAACTAGGTAGTTAGAAAACAACACAGCTAGAGAAATATACTAAGGGATCAGTCAAGGAGACTTTGATGAGGACATCACTAGCTTGGATATGACTCTAGCTACCTTATGCATTCATCAACCAAAGGTGCATCCTTCCTACGTAAGATTTATGTGTTATATATTTGAACAGCCGTTACTGCACCATGAGTTTTGTGTGTTCTTGTTTGCAAAGATACTTGCTTGGGTGAAGGGAAAGAGACAGAGCACAAGGAACACATGGATGATCAAAGAAGTTGATTGGGGACCAAACCAAGACCTTACCCAAGTCTACTCCTATATCATCACGTCACTTTTTAGTTCATAGAAAGCAAGAGATGAAGTTCTGCATGTTTTGCATTCGGATTCGGGCCTTCTAATAGCATCAACTTCAAACAGACCTAGCCACTGATCCAGAAGGACTCTCAGGGCCCATGAATACTTGTTGGAAAGATTATGGAGTCTACTTTCAGATGGTTTTGGTCCCACATCAAAATTCCTCCTGAGCTATCCGGAATCATTGAAATAAGACACGTACCTCTTCCAGTTTGAGTCTGTTTTGGACCTTGGGCATTGTATTTGTGTCGTGGGCTAAACCCATGACGAGTGTGCCCCTCACAGGGAAAATCCTAACCCTAGGACGTCCTAACTCATATATATTCAGTAGCTGCCACTGTTCAGAGGTGGGTTTTGCTTAGATTATTCTGCCATTGCAGTTTTGCCGTCTAAATCAGTTTGTAGAACCCCAACTTCGTGTGCTAAACATTCATCTGCAATTCAGATTGAGTACTTCCTTATTCTTGTGAGTTTCTTTGATTGCTTGTAGGGATAAAACCTTCGTGGTGAGGTCGACTACGTGAGAGCGTGGTTGATAACAACTAGACGTGTGGGTGTAGCGGTTGCGAGGTGACGATCGCTGATCGGAAGCCTCAAAACGTGAACATCTTCACGTCGCCAAATCGAACCTATCGGAAGATCAGGCATCCAGGTGCATCAGACTTACTTCCAATCTTCTTGGCTTGGTCCCAATTTTCATTCCTAAGCTGATTAATGGCTTCCCTTAGCCAAGATTCCCTCTCCTGGCTGTGCCCTTCCACTTCGGCTTTTAAAGCCCAGAGCTGGTCCAATTCTTGGAGCTGGGGGCAACCTGGGTTAGGACCTCGTTCATCCTCTCTGAGTGGTCAACCATTTTCTGCTCGGGGAGAAACAGTGCGAAGCAAAGTCAAGCATCAGAACACTCGTGCAAGGAGGACTACCAAGACTCCAATACGACGAAATTCATACCTTTATCCCCTGGGACACAGCGATTGCGGCGCGAAGCAAGTCTTCACGCTCCTTCTCTGCCGCAACCTCGTCATGCTTCTAACTCCTCACAGTTCCATCGGGGGCTGTCCAGTGGAATGTCCTCGGGAACTTGCGGGGAGGGGCCTCAAGCCAGGGGAGGTTCAGTCTTTCCGAAGACGACGACGACGGCGACAAGGATGGCAACGGGGTCCTGGCCCTCAACTCGGCAGCCTCTGGGGCCTTGGGGGTTGGCTCAGGGATTGGAGCGACAGCTTCGACAACCACCCCTTGGTCGGCCGGTGTCAGTGGCCTAGCAGTCGGGACGGTCTCAGTTTCTGCGACTGAGACTGTCGCCGGTTCAGTAGGTGTGCTCACTGGCGCTGGCTCGGCTGGGGCTGGCTTAACAACGAGGGTAGCAGGGACGGTCTCCTTGAGATCAATATCAGCTCGCTTCTTGCGTAACGAGTCAAATATCAAAATGCTACCATGCTGAACAAGATTTTCAGAAGACCCAGAGCAACCTACCTCTTGGAGAACTTAAGCCATTGTCCGGGGGATCCAGAGGTCAGCATTGGAGGGCCGTTGGCTGTCGGGCCTGAGGGCACGGTAGTCGGTGGCGGTGTTTCTATCCTGGTCGGCCCCGCTCGCGGTGTGGCCGGCTAGGGTGCCCGGGTACTCGGCGGTGCCATTCTTGGGCTCAATGTTGCTGAGCCTAGCAGCGCTGGATTTGGCCTTGTACTCGGCGGCACTTGTATTGGGCTCGATGATGTTGAGCTTGATTGCGCTGGTCCCAGCCTGGGACTCGGTGGCCTGGGGGCTGTACCGGTGGTGTATTTTATCTTCAAACTCCTGGCTACGGCACTCGGCCTCATAACCTTCTTCTTGCCTTGATCTACAATTGGTCTCTTCCCTGCTCTCTTGGAGTCGGGCTGGGTAGCAGAAGGACTTCTCAGCCTCTTCTTCAACTTCATGGCCGACAGCTTTCGGGAGTCATCATCAAATCCCTCACATGACTGCAAGTAGTTCAACAATATATTTTACACATTCTGGAGCCAATCTAGGCATATATCTGCAAGCATTAACCACAGATGAACTACAAGACAACATCGGCAAGGGTTACCTTTGGGCGCGGCCTCTTCTGGCTATAAGCTACCACAGATCGCTCTGCATCTTCCGTTTCAACCACCCCGTTGGCAAAGAAATCCAGCAGGGTGTTGGTCACTTTGTACTTGTCTATCAGGTCGGCATATTCCCTGCTGGGATCACCTTTTCCCTTGTAGTCCCAGCCGAAGTGGCACCTCAGCTTCAGCGGCCTAATGCATCGAGTCAAGAAACGTCTGGTCACCCATGGACCAGTCAACCTGGTTTTCTTCAGCTTGTCAATCCTGCTAGCAAGTTTGTGAACTTGCCCCATTTCTTCAGAGGTGGGCAAAGACGACCACTTGGCAATGACCACCGGGGGCAAACCCATAAAAAGAGGAAGGCTTGGCTCAAGATTGGAGCAGTAAAACTATTCCTTATGCCAACCTTTGAGAGAAGATTTCAGGTGAATGGTCAAATAAACCCTCTTCATCTTGTTCCTGAGTTGGATGCCGGCCCCCCTAACCACTTGGATTTTGCTCTTGGAGGGCTGGGGCTTGATATGGAACAGATATTTAAAGAGATTCAAATGGGGTTCCACACCCAAGAAACACTCACAGAGAGTCACAAAAATGGAGGTTTAAAAGATCAAGTTGGGATTCAGATTCACCAACTCAGTTCATAAAAAGCAAAAAACTGGCGGAAGAACTCAGAAGACGGAAGAGAAAGACCCAGGTGGAAAAAAGAGGCGAAAATGACAGTCTCACCCTCTTGGGGCTCCAGAACCGATTTGCCTTCAGTCGGACGCTAGTTGATGACATCGCGGCTCTGCAACCTCAGCTGCTGACCCGCAATCCGAAGTCGGCTAGACACCATCCGACGCATCTGCAAGATTTGAGGCCCTAGGCATGGTTAGGGATGAGGAGATTTGTGGGAAATGTCACGGAAGGTTTGGAATAGACGAGGAGGAGCAGAATCGCCCAAGTTCCAATGGGGAAGAGCAAGCAATGGCGAACCCTAGCGGAGCGGGAGGTGAGATTTCGGCGCGGAAGCTGGAAGACGAAACGATTGGTGGATTGGAGAAGATGAATGAATCTTTTCTCTCTCTCCCTGCCTTTTATAGAGTCATTTCCGATTCGTGGGCTTGGGCTTACAAGGCCGGTACTGTGCCACCAAGATATGAGTTTCTACAGTAGCACGCTCAATATGGGCCGCTCGCTAGCTATGTTAAAATCACAGTGCTGGTGCTACCAACAGAAACCGATGAGATAAACAGATATGCTTCATGAAGGCCTAATTGCTGAACACATGTATTTGGGCATCTGTCTTATCCACCAGGTATTGAGGATATATCCTTATAAGGGTCACAAGCTGGTTTTCATCAAAATTGGGGATGCAGGTATCTCTCAAGTACACCTGACCACGCAATGGATTTAATTTCATAAAGTGGTACTCGGCCTACATGCTTGGCCAACAGTTGCCATGAGCAATATTATTCCAGCCAACATGACGCTAAAGAGTCTAGCTTCTGAGTAGTGCACTACTCGGGAAAGACTATAAATATTTTTTCCAGCCGACATGACGCTGAGGAGTCTAACTTCCGAGTGGGACGCCACTTAGGAAAGACTATAAACACCCCTTCCAGCTGACAAGAAGCTGAAGAGTCCCATATACGAGTGGCATGCTACTCGGCAAAGACTATAAATCATATTTCGGTTGACATGATACCGAAGAGTCTCATACACCAGTAGTATACTACTCAGGAAAGACTACAAGGTTAAAGATCTTTGACTTTATGTTTAATTGTTTTCACAATTAAGCACAAAGTCGGGGGCTACACCTAATAGGTGTGCCTATTCGGCGCACACTATTCATACTTCTACATGGAGCCCTTCATAACCTCGCTGCCAGCTGACATGAAGCAGGACTCGAGAAGAAGGCGCGCTCGGACAAAGAGTACTCAGGAGCAATGCACTCGGGCAATCTTCACCGTGGAGGATGAGCACTCAGCATCAGCTATGACTCAACTATGAAGGTCTTAGGGGCTGTTGTGGAGGCCATGGGGCATGGGTACCTCATCACAAGCATATGTAATTAAAGGATGAGCAGACTTTGCCTTGTAAAATAAGGAATATACAGTCCTAGTTGGGTAAATTGTATCTCTAAAAGGAGCTCTCTTGGCCATATCCGGCTGGGAATCCTACCTTGTACCCCTGTCCCCCGATATATAAGGGGAGGCAGGGTGCCCCATGAGGGTAGAAGAGATCAGAAGATCGTAGATCAACACAAATCCTCAAAGGAATAACACCACAACTGGACATAGGGTATTACCTCACATTGAGGGCCAAAACCAGTATAAAATCTCCTTGTGTTCCTTTGCAATCCACCGAGTTTCCATCCGCCGGGTAGCCCCATATTCATATTGCTGGTGTAAAACATCGACACTCTCAGCAATGCCGAAAGCCCCGTTTGAGATCTCGGAGATGTCCGCTAGAGCTTGGCCGATTTTGGACTGCGGTTTGTTCAAGCTACTGTACTTGGAGAAACAACTGAGACTACAGCGTCAAGATGTCATCCATTGGCGCACCACTGAAGGGGAATCCATGTCGGTGCCCCAATCTGGTAAGACCGTCGTCTTCACCTCTTTCTTTGATTGCGGTCTCGCCCTCCCTTCTTCAGATTTTCTTTGCCAACTTCTTTCTTTTTATCAAATAGAGTTGGTGAACCTGAATCCCAACTCTATCGTGCAAATCTCTATTTTCACCACCTTGTGTGAAGTTTTTCTGGGGGTTAAGTCCCATTTCAATCTTTTTCGATACTTGTTCCACATCAAGCCCCAGCCATCCAAAAATAAAGTCCAGTTTATTGGGGGAGCCAGTCTCCAACTTAGGAATGAAATGAAGAAAATCTATCTCCACGTTCCTTTGAAAATTTCCCTCAAGGGCTGGCACAGAGAATGGTTCTACTGTTCCAATCTCGAACCTTCTCTGCCCCCTTTCACTGGTTCTCCACCAACAGTTCTGTCTAGCTGGTCTTCAGTGCCAAGCGATGAAAAAATGGGCCAAGTATACCAGCTAATGGAGAAAATCGATTTGCTGAAGAGCTTGGGGCTGTTTGGTCCCTAGGTGGCGTGGTGTTTCTTGAACCGCGGCACTAGGCCTCTGAAGGCTAGGAGCCACTTTGATTGGGACTACCAGGGTAAAAATGATCCCAGCCACGAATACCCTGACTTAGCCGATAAGAACAAGGTCACCGATACCTTGCTCGGCTTTTTTGTCAATGGGGTAGTGGAAACTGAAGACACAGAACGCGCCCCCATGCCCTATAGCTAGAACAGGCCTCGTCCATAGGTAATCTTGAAAAACTGATGTTGAATTGTTATTCCATTGTGATGAATGTCTATGAATATCCATCTTGAATTGTTCTGCAATGCATGATGTATGTCATTGAAACACTTGCAGGATTGTGTAGAGTTTGATGACGACTCCCAAACTCAGCCAGCCACCAAGTCGAAGAAACGGCCAGCCAGTCCTTCTGCTGCCCATCCCAGCTCCAAGAGGGCTAGGAAGAAACTATTTGAAGAGCCAGGCAAGAAGAAGACGAGCACGCCGAGTGCAGCGCCAGGGAGCCTGAAGATCAAGGACCCTGCCAGTTCAGCTCCTAGGCCGCCAAGCCCAAGACCGGTGTCTCCAAGCCCGAGGCCAGCAACATCGAGCCCAAGGCCAGCACCGCCGAGCCCAAGATCAACAACATCGAGCCCAAGGCCAGCTTTGCCAAGCTTAAGATTAGCAACATTGAGCCAAGGGAAGCACCGCCGAGTACCTCGACACCCTAGTCGGCTGCGCTAGAAACAGAGCCGACTAGAGCCAAATTGCCACCACCAACTGCCACGTTGACTAGCCTGACAGCTGGTAGCTCTCCGCCGCCGACCAGGCCATCAAGCTCCTAGCCGACAGCTTCTGGAGCTCCCTTGTGGAAGTTCAAGATTCCAAGAGGTAAGCAATCTTTAATTTTCTAAGAATCTTGAATGATGTGGTAGTGTCTTGACATTTGACATATTGTGCAGGAAGTGAGTTGACATAGATCCCAAGGGGACTACGCTAACTGCTCCTGCAACCGAGCCCATCCCAGCCGAGCTAGCACCAACAATTTCATTTGCTGAGCTAGAGGTTGCCCCAGCTGCAGAAGCTGAAGCAGTCCTGACAGCAGGATCACAGTGCCGGCCAACCAGGGAGCGAGTGCTAAAGTTGCTACTCTAGCCCCTAAGCAGATCATAGAAGCCCCTGCAGCAGCCAAGTTCGGAGGCAAGACCCCATCGCCATCAATATCGTCATCATCTTCTAATGAAGGAGACCTCCCCTAGCTCGAAGCCCCTCCGTGCAACTTCCAAGGAACCTTTCAATTGGTCTCCCCTGAGGGAGTTGCAGAGAGCTACGAGCACGAAGAGAAAGCAGCATCGAGGGAACACGAAAATCTTCTACGTGCTACAATCGTCGCGTCCAGGGGAGTCCATGTATGTAGCAAATCTTGCCATGTTGAGTTCTGGACAGCTTCTATTGATCTAGTACTTTGTCATTTGATTCTGTTTTCCTTTGTTTTGTTCTAAGCAGAAGATCGTCGATCGCTTAGAGAAGATAAATAAGGTCCTGACTGAGCTCGCCCCCCATCTTCAACGACTGGGCCAGCTCCAGGTAGCCCAGGACAACCTGGAGCGGACAATCCAAGAGAGGGAAACATGGCTAAGGGGATCAGTTGATATGCTCAGAGATGAAAACTGGGCCTTAGCCAAAAAGATCAGAAGTAAGTCTTCTGTGTCTTTCTCCCAAGTGAATCTTAAGTAGATTTCTCCAACATTGTTGATTCCCGACTGCCTTGTTGAGTTTTGACTACAATCTTGAGTTCTTGACTATTTTGATTTGCAGCCCTCGAAGCCGAACTGAAAGCCCAGGCAAAGGAGAGGGAAAATTAAGATAACAAGCTGAAGGAGGTAGAAATGGCCAAAGCCGAGGTGGAGAAGGCCAAAGCCAAGGTGGAGGCCGATTATGCTAGTAAGTCTCCTGCTTGACAACGATCTTAGCTCGACTGCTTGTTGCTTCGACTGCATGTCTCGGCTAACAAATATTCTTGTTGATGCATCTGAATAGCTTCAAAAGCCAACGCCCAGGTTCAATTTAGCGCCTTCACGGAGGAGAACAAGATTGTCAAGGAGTCATGGGAAATCCTTGTCAGATCCGTGAAAGGGTTCTTGGACATCATGGAACCTCTCCATCCTGGGACTAGCTCCAGTACCGTCACCCAGGTGCAGGCATGCCTAAGCGAAGCCCCGAGTATCTTGAAAAAGTACTCGGATGAGCGTGTAGCTGTTGGCATCCCCCAAACTCTTGCCATGACTAAGTCAATATACCCTAGGGTAGACGTTGAGGCCATTGGTGAGGGTTTTGGCGAGGGGACATCTCCCGAAGAGGCACTGGAGCTGATTAGCCAGGTGAGGCCAACTGTGCAGGCAATTGCCAATGACCTGGGTATGTAAAAACAAAACAATTATGCAGTCGGTGATTATTGATAAGCATGTATAACTTTTGTAAAGGCACTTGTAAATATCTATAAAATACTACCAAGTACTTGCTTATTGTGAGTCGTCATTAGCTTTACCCGACTATGTAGTTTGCACCGAGTATATCGATAGGAACTTAACAAAACACGTTCACTTTTGAAAGCTATACTCGGGCAAACATAGCATAATCGTTGTAGAACTTCTTGACTTAGAGAAAACAAGCTCGGATTTTATTAACAAGGCACATAATACATGCAGCCCCCGACTCACTACTCGGTTGGGACAAGGGACGTAGTGAGTCAGAGAAAAAAAACTATATACATATGTATCAAAGAAATACAAGACTCAGGTATAGAAAGGACGTAGCTGTTCTATAATCCATGAGTTGCTAATTAGGGCACCGTCTTTAGTCTTTAGTCAGTAGGCGCCCAGACATGTCACCTCAGCGATAATAAACGGCCCTTCCCACAAAGGGGATAGTTTATGCCTGTCTTTGGTGGTTTGTATTTTTATCAAGATGAGATCTCCCACCAAAAAGGCACGGCCATGAACATTTTGACTGTGATAACGACGTAGGTCTTGAAGATACCTTACCGACTAGATAACTACGATGTCCCTTGCTTCCTCCAACTGATCGAGTTCAACCAGTCGGTCTTCGTGTGATTTGTCTTTTTAGTAGGCCCGAACTCGCGGAGAGTCAAACTCTAACTCTGTTGGTAATATAGCCTCAGCACCATAGACGAGGAAGAAAGGGGATTGCCCTGTTGCCTGACTAACCGTGGTTCTTAAAGACCAGAGAACAGATGGGAGTTCTTGTACCCACCGCCCTACATAAGGTTGTAGTCGGTTGAATATCCTAGCCTTGATACCTTGTAAGACCATGCCTTTAGCATGCTCAACCTGCCTATTACTCCGTAGGTGTACCACAGAAGCATAATAGATCTTGATGCCAAAGTCGTCACAGAAATCATGAAACACACCGCTAGTGAATTGAGTACCATTGTCCGTTATGATACGGTTAGGAACTCCAAATTGGTATAAAATACTCGTGATGAAGTCCTTTGCTCATGCCGCTATGATGGTAGCAACGGGTTTTACCTCAATCCACTTTGTGAATTTATCCACTGAGACGAACAAGTGTGTGAACCGTCTTGGCGCTTTTTTGAACGACCCGACCATGTCAAGCCCCCAAACTGCAAAGGACCAAGAGTTTGGAATTGTTTGAAGTTCTTGAGCTGGAAGATGTGTTTGTCTTGCATAGAATTGGCATCCCTCGCATGTACGTACTGCATAATCTACTTGCCCTCCTCGGGTGTGACGCAGTGCATGTGGACTTCGGATGCACTTCGATGGTACAGGTCTTCTCTGACTATAAGGAAACATTTGCTTCGATGATTGATCCGTTCGGCTTCACTGCGATCTTCTGAGAGTTCGTCATCCAAGAGGAATTTGAGAACTAGAGTCTGCCAATCTCGAGAGATGACTAGCACTTCATTTGCTATCGGGGTAGGTTCAGCCCCCGAATTTTCAAGCACTGGTTTCTTCTTGACTGACGGCTCCAGTAGTTGCTCGATAAAAATCCCAGTCGGGACCACTTCTCATTTGGATCCCATGTTGGCCAATTCGTCTGCAGCTTTGTTGTATTGTCACAATACATGAGTTATCTCCAACCCATCGAACTTGTTTTCCAGCTTTCAAATCTCCTGATAATACACTGCCATATTATCGTCGAGACATGTCCAGTCTTTCATGACTTGGTTGACCACGAGTTGTGGGAAGCGTGGATGACTTGGTTGACTTGGTTGACCCGCGTACGACCTGTCAGCGGATACCGAGTGATATGGCAATGTGGAGCCTGTGGATGAGTGCCTCATACTCGGCAACATTATGGGAAGCGAAAAATTAAATTTGGAGAATGTACTTGAGTTTTTTGCCAGTGGGTGACGTCAGCACGACGCTAGCCCCTGCACCGCCGATCCGTAGAGAACCATCGATGTACATCGTCCAGTACTCTAGCTTGTCCGTGTTTGTAGCCGTCTGGACTTCTGTCCACTCGGCTACGAAGTCGGCTAGAGCTTGAGATTTGATTGCTATCCACGGCTGAAAGATGATGTCAAATGCCATCAACTCAAGCGCCCATTTAGTAATTCTGCCAGTGGCCTCGTGGTTGTGTAGGACGTCCCCAAGTGGATACGATGTGACAACAATACTTGATGCGACTGCAAATAGTGCACTAACTTCCGGACAGTGATGAGTAGGCCATATAGCAGCTTCTAGACTTGAGGATATCTCATCTTGGAATCGGCTAGGACCCCGCTGACGAAGTAGACTGGCCTTTGTATTTTCTGTATATGACGTGGCTCTGCTCGCTCGACTACCTGAGTGGTTGCCGCCAGATATAACATTAGCAGCTCCTGGGGCATGGGTGATGCCAACACTATTGGTGATGTGAGAAATTTTTTGAAGTCTTCGAAGGCTTGCTGGGATTCGGGTGTCCATTGAAAATTGTCCGCTTTCTTCAATAGTTTGAAAAAGGGCATGCCCCATTCACCAAGTCAGGTGATGAATCGGCTGAGCGCCACCATGCAGCCTATCAGCTTTTGGACGTCCTTCTGGCTAGTTGGGGGTGCCATGTTCAGGATAGCGTTGATTTTCTCTAGATTGGCCTCAATGCCTCGATGCGATACGATGAAGCCGAGTAGCTTGTCGGACGGTACACCAAAGGCACACTTTTCCGAATTCAACTTCATCTTGAATCTCCGAAGGCTTTGAAAGGTTTCTTCCAAGTCGGCGATGAGGTCTTCCTTGGATTTTGACTTGATCACCACGTCGTCGACATACGCCTCCACATTGCACCCAAGTTGAGTGTGTAAACACCGCTGAATTACTCGTTGATACGTTGCTCCAATGTTTTTAAACCCGAACGGCATAGTGACATAGCAGTATGCTCCAAATGGCATGATGAAAGAAGTCTTCAGGCAGTCATCCTCCATCAAGCTGATTTGGTGATATCCCGAGTAACAGTTGAGAAAGCTGAGGAGTTCGCACCCCGCTGTTGAATCCACCACCTGATCTATTCTGGGTAGACCAAATGGGTCTTTGGGGCACACCTTGTTTAAGTCGGTGTAGTCAACGCACATGCACCATTTACCATTCTTCTTCCGGACCAAGACTAGGTTTGCCAGCCAATCTAGGTGGTAGACCTCTTTGATGAACCCGGCTGCAAGGAGCTTGGTTATCTCTTCTCAAATAGCATCTTTGCGGTCCTATGCGAAGCACAGCAGTCGTTGTTTGACTGGCTTGGCGTCTGTCTTGACGTTGAGGGAATGTTGGATCACCTCCCTTTGTACACCAGGCATGTCAGAAGGTTTCCAAGCAAAGATATTCATGTTCGCCTGGAGGAAGGTGACGAGCTCGTCTTCCTATTTGGGGTCAAGTCCGGTCCCGACAAGAGCAGTTTTGGATGGGTCGAAAGGGTCCAGGTGGATCTTCTTTGTGTCAAAGTCCGCTGAAATTCCTGACTTGGCTACTTTTCTTGCCGGAACTTGATCGTCCTCGCTTGCAGTTGTAGCGGCTTGCCGGATGCTGTTGCGTCCGACTGCCACTTCATGAGATTGAGCCAGCTCGCAGCTCTCCTTGTCACAGCTGAAGGCTTGCTTGACATCGCTACGAAGAGAAAGGACTCCAGCTGGTCCTAGCATCTTGGGCATCATGTAGGTGCAATGCGGCACTGCCATGAATTTGGCTAGTGCCGGCCGTCTGAGTATCGCCTGATACGTGGTCTCAAAGTCAGCGACCTCGAAGCAAATATTCTCTGTGCAGAAATTATCCCGCGTGCCAGAAGTGACTGGCAGAGTTATCTATCCGAGTGGGGTAGAAGACAGGCTAGGGATTACCCCATGGAAGGGCACTATACTCGGCCACAGCTCGAAACGAGGAATCTTCATCTTGTCGAGCGCCTTGGCAAACAGAATGTTGAGCGCACTTCCTCCATCGATGAGAACCTTCTTCAGCTTGATGCTCCTGATGACCATGTCCAGGACGAGTGGTTAGCATCCGGGATGTATAACCCGATCGGGATGATCTGCGCGGTCAAATGTGATTGGTGTTTCTGACCAATGCAAGTACTGGGGGGTGTCTGCTCCAGAGACCGAGTTGACTTCGCGTGTTGTAAGCTTCTGCTTCCTCTTGGACTCATATGCAGACGGCCCTCCAAAGATGTGGTTGAGCTTAGCTAGGGGGTCTTGGTAATCGCTGGCTACGCCCAAATCTGGCTTATCCTTATCTTTGTTATCGCTAGATGTTGAAGCTTGCTCAGAAGCAAACTTCTTGAGCATGAAGCAGTTCATAGCTGTGTGCTTGCCCTTTGGATGAAAGAGGCATGGCCCGTTCATCACTTTTTGGTATTCGTTATTCCTCAGAGGTCGTGGCCGAGTACGCTCCATGGTAGCCACCACATTATCCGACTTCCGCTTGCGGTTGCCGGACTTGTTCTATGTTGGCTCATCGTTATCTTTCTTGTCCTTCTGCCGGGGCTCTTTTTTGTCATCGAGAGCCTGAGCGACCGCGCCGGTCGAGTCGGCGTACTTGTTCGCCATATCAAAAAGAGCCTTAACAGAAGCGGGAGGTTTCCGTGTGTGACTCCCTTGCAGAAGGCAGCGATGACGACCTCGTCCTTGATCATTGGGATCGAATTCCGCTTCTCAGAAAACCTCTTGATGAACTCACGAAGAGACTCATTCTTCCTTTTGTGCAACTGATAGAGATCGTGCTCAGAAGATGGCCTCTCATAAGTTCCCTGGAAGTTGGCAAAAAAGCATTCCTGGAGTTCTCCCTAGGAGCCGATTGACCTCTTTGGGAGTCCTATTCGCCTAGAGGAAGGTGACGAGCTCGTCTTCCTATTTGGGGTCGAGTCCGGTCCCGACAAGAGCAGTTTTGGAGGGGTCGGAAGGGTCCAGGGGAATCTTTTTTGTTTGTGAGTGTGCTGAAATTCCTAACTTGGCTGCTTTTTTAGCCAGAACTTGATCGTCCTCGCTTGCTGTTGTAGCAGCTAGTCGGATGTCATTGCACCCGACTGCCGCTTCTTGAGATTAGGCCAGCTCACATCTCTCCTTGTTGCAGGTGAAGGCTTGCTTGACATCGCTGCGAAGAGAAAAAAACTCCGGTTGGTCCTGGCATCTTGAGCGTCATGTAGGTATAATGCGGCACTGCCATGAATTTGGCTAGTACTGGCCGTCTGAGAATCGCGTGATAGGCAGTCTTGAAGTTGGCAACCTTGAAGCAGATATTCTTGGCGGGGAAATTATCCCGCATGCCAAAAGTAACTGGCTCGTCGTTGTCTTTCTTGTCCTTCTACTAGGGCTCCTTCTTGTCATCCATGGCCTCAGCAACTGCGTCTGCTGAATCAGCGTATTTGTTCACCATGTCAAAAAGGGCCTTGACAGAAGAGGGAGGTTTCCGAGTAAACTTGGCAATGAACAGGGCGTCTCTGACTCCCTTACAGAAGGCGGTGATGACGACCTCATCCTTGATCATTGGGATTGAATTCCTTTTCTCAGAAAACCTCTTGATGAAATCACGAAGAGACTCGTTCTTCTTTTGGTGCAACTGATATAGATCGTACTCGGAAGATGGCCTCTCGTAAGTTCCCTAGAAGTTGGCGATGAAGCATTCCCGGAGTTCTCCCCAGGAGCTGATCGATTGCTTGGGAAGTCCCATTAACCTTGTCCTCACCGAGTCGGCTAGGGTGACTGGGAGGTAGTTAGCCATGGCTTTGTGATCTCCTCCAGCTGCCTGGATCGCCAGAGTATAAACTGTGAGCCAGGACTCGGGGTTGGTCTTCCCGTCGTATTTTTCAATTCCAGTCGGCTTGAAGCCTAATGGCTAGTCGACTTGTTGCAGCTCCTAGGTGAAGGCCGGTATTCCTTCATCTTCATGAGGACTCCGACTCTGACTATGGTGGTGAAACCACTCGTGGTGGAGGCCGAAGCGCTCATTCTCGTCTCCCAGTCGGCGACGCTCATCTTCCTCGCATTCACGACGCCGTGTGTTGATGTCTTGCCGGAGATTACATCGTAGTCGGCCTCGTAGATCCTAGTTGTCCCGACGGTCGTTTTGATGTCAACACTGCCGGTCGTTATTGTGGTTGCTAAGTGATGTGTGGCGTGACTCCATGTGCAGCTGACTGGAGCCAGCCGCTCGGCGTCGTGTTGAGGCAGATGAGATAGCCGTTGTGGGAAGCCGACCTGTTGGTCGGTATGAGAGTGTTGCTCAACTGTTAATGCTGTTGACATGCAATAGTGGTGATCATGGCTTTTATCTTTGCTATTGTCGGGGTGGCCTGGTGATCAGGCCCAAATTGTAGTGTATCCAGCAGAGTTGCAGCGGCCACAACATTCTGTTGAAGAGTTACAAAAATGTCGTGGTCGCCGAACCGGGTTTGGACGATTTGCTGTTGAGCAGTCTGCCTAGCCTTGCGTAGATCATTCATTGCGGGCATCGCGCTCAGCGTGTAGGCATCTTGCATCTTCCTCCTGTTGTTCTCGCAGTCGGTGGGCCTCCTCCTCTTGGTTGGTCGCGTATCGGCGGGCCTCTTGAGTGGGAGTTGAGTCCTTGGATGCCATGAAGACCTCACGTGGTGGAGAGAAGCTTGCCGTGCTGCTGTCCGACATAGAGTCAGAATCAGAGTAGTTGATGGGGGTAATTATGACTCTGACCTCCCTAGATACAATATCGAGTGGCTCTGGGCCGTATCTGAGTTGAACTCCAGGGGATCAGGTCTGCCCCATCGGATGTTGATTGAATATATCCGCGACATTACTGAGTCCAAACGGGAGATTAACGATCTCCTCCTCTCTTAGCCTGATCTCGGCCGGCTCGAGGTTGAGTCTGAGTTGAACGCCGAGACCTAGACATGTTGAAGATTGTCGCAGCATGTCGACGAGGACCGCTGCAGCGTCTCGTGGGAAAAACACCCGCGACCGGCGCGTAGTCAGCTTGGTCCCTGGCTGATCAGATTGGATTCGAGTCGGACAGGGTGAGGTTTCCGAACTTGTCGGCGACGAAGTCGAGGCTCCCGAAGGTGATTGTTTGCCCAGGGAAGAAGTTGATGCCGTCGACTCCGGTGGTTGAATCCATCAGGCTTGTCAAAGATGATCTCGCCAATGTCCCTACCTGGTGCGCCAACTATTGATGTTTTGTATCGGCAATAAGAATATGGGGCTACTCATAAGACCTAAACTCGATGGATTGCAAAGGAATACGAAACAATTTATACTGATTCAGGCCCTCAAGATGAGGTAATACCCTATGTCCAGTTGTGGTGTATTGCCTTTGAGGTTTCTCTGGTGAGATTTGCGCTCTGCCCTTTCAAGGGGCGCCCTGCCTCCCCTTATATACAAGGGGACAGGGTTACAGAGTAGGAATCCTAGTCGAACTCCGACCGAGGGATTTTCTTTTAGGAATACAACCTGCCCAACTAGGACTATATTCTTTCCTTGTCGTGCAAGGTAATGTATGCTGAGTTCTATTGTATCCCTAATTATAAGGTTAGGCCCATCCTCTGTCCGAGTAGCCCAAATGCTTCTCATGAGGTACCCAGGGCCCTTGGCCTCCACACTTGGGATAAAACACATAATAAATAGTAAATGCAACCATGGTGGTGTGACACCCACAACATACTAGGATTATCCATATAGAGGCATGTTATTTAAATGTCCAAGACATTTAATTTTGTTTGGGTTGATAACATCACAAGTTTTAAATAGTCACATATGATAATTTATAACTTTATTTTTCACTTCTAAATTAAACTATTACATTTCAGTACTAGACACCACCAACAGTGACGATGTTGCAAGGAGTGTTGTAGTAGGTGGGGGTAGATACCACACATAGATGGTAAGTTCATGGCCAACAGAGCTTGGGCTTGAGCTTAAGTCTGATCAAAGTAGAAACGACAAAACTGCTGCAATTGTAGTTGGTGCCTGATTGCCTGTGCAAATGTGCTACCGGGCTGCCAGCGAGGCTGCTGCACCATCAGCCTAAGCTGCTGGGAGCACTGCTGCTGCATGACTTGGCATCTTCTCAGCTGCCGCATAGATGATTGTAAGAAGGGGGTTGACACCATGCTATATGGCTGCCTTACAAACTCACTGCATGGGTTAAGCACCTGCTGCGGTAGCAGGAGCTGCTGTTGCAGCTGACATTGTCTATAGCCTTCACTACAAGGATCAAACTGTGCAAAGGAGGTGGTTGCAACAATAGTAAGGAGGGCAACCACGAAAATGGCCTTCATTGTTGTGAGAATTCTAGTCTCTCTTCTTTTGCTCTAATTTTAAGTTGCCCTGAAGGGATAAGGATGTGGAGAGACTTCATTGTTCTTGTGTATTTATAGATGCAATGGATTGAATTTTATCTCTATTTCTCAATTTGTTTGATTGTTAGTATTTCTTCGATGCTCTATTAGCTAGCCTACCGATGTCCTTGGGTATCATCATCAAAGTAACTTTTGTGCGCCATCAGGCTCATATACATGACGGTTAGCAAGCAAGATAATGGTGACTCATCACTCACTTTATGTGTCAATGTGATGTGGATTTTAGCCTTTTTTATTACAAAGTTTGCAATATTTGGAAGCTATTGTTTTGCTAATGCACTTCATAGATGTGAAGTACATGTGGACCTTTAATGTTGAATGGCCCTAATATGTGAAGAAAAACAACAATATAGTATGCCAAGTGTTTGTTCTATGGATCCATGGATAATCTTATGGAACTTTGTTTGTAATATGGAGCAAGTTAATGGCATAACTTATAAATCAGCAGCTTTGCATGAATTTGTTGTACATGTGGTTAGGGATTGATCTAAATTTTGATATCCTTTTTGTAAACCAATTTTTGAATGTTCTGGAAAAAATTAAGATATCAAAGTTTGTTAAACTGGTATTTATTAATGGTTGCATTTGTCAAGATCCATTTGTGAGATCATGAGGTTTGTTCACCTGTGACACAGTTTCGTATGTTTCTAAAATATTTGGTTTTATAGTGTTTGGTTGGACAGGAACAACATAATACTAAAGTAAAATTTGATATCTTGAAGCCAACTTCACAAAGTTCATAATATTTTTGCGTGCAACATGCATTACATGGTAGTCCCCTTCCCGTTCCACCATATGCACTCGCTTTTTATCCACTATATGTTTTTGTGTAGCTTCTTGCAAACTTGTTTGTGCTCATTACAAACAAAGTATGTGCCAATATTTTAAGAGGAAAGATGCTTGGAAATCTAAGTCACTATCCTACTCGTTCGGTATCAAACCTATGTTTTGATCAGGCCCCGCCATATTAAATAAGACAACAAGGAAATTTACTCAAAAGCCTATTGTTTGATTGTATTAGCTAATTAACATTAATGTGATACAATTATTGGAGTAATTGCTCTATCTAGGGTCTAGCTGTAGGACAGGTATATATCTGCAAATGCATGTGAAGGGGACAACCAATGCGAAACATTTGAACACTCTGATGCTAGTTGAGACTCATAGCAACCCGTGGCATGTAAAGTGAAATTAACGAGTCATGCAAATTTTTGTAGTTGATCCATCTTCATAACAATGTGCCAGAGGACATTGGAGTCTAGAACAACCATTAACATGAGAATTCTACAGTTAACGGTTATCTACACACCATTACAAAATCCTGTTTTAATTTCCAGAAGGGCATATCTGGATAAATAGATTATGATTCGTATTAATCTATACCTGTACTAGTTAGGCACTTTCTAGGAGTGGGAGGAGCTCCCACATTACGAAGAAAGATCCAGCCGTTGATTAAGTAGATGGTGTTATCTTAGCCTTGATTAAGTAGATCGTGTTATCTTAGCTGTAGATTGTTTAGTTTAATCTACTTTTAATTTCATGGGCCTCTTGAAGCCCATCACATCTATTTGCCAACTGTACGCATTTCTTTCGGCCATACATACATATTGTTATGGAAATTCTTTTCCTCCAATTCAGTGCTGAAGTGCAATATGTACATATCTTTTGCCTTATTTCTATCATGGCATCCCAGCCTTGCTGTCATGAGCGAAAACAACACCATGACTGGCCATGGTAATGCCGCACCACGGACCAGAGCTGCGCCCTGCTGCCATCAAGATGGTGAGTGTGATCGCCATCTTCTGTACCATTGTTCCTCAACACTCTATTCATCAGGCATTATTTGTCATTAAATATATGATGATCTTTGTTGCCAGCCATTCTATTTCAAAGTTAAGTTAGAGGTAAGTGCTCTGCTAAGATTCATTCGTTTTCTTCATAATTTTGGTTGTCCAATAATTTAATCTGTGAATCCTAGGAAATTAATTGGTGCGATGTATTCATAATGTATTCTTGGCTGTTTTTATGAAGATTATGGCTATGCCGTGCTTCTGCTTTTCACAAACCATGCCTATGTTTTGTAATAAAATATGTAATACTAAATTTTATTTAATATATAGTAATTTAAACAATACGGTAGAATAATTTTTTTTAGAAAAATATTTAAAATGCATGGAGGAAATAATCCACGGTAATAATCGGTGAAGTAGTTGAAACCCAATGAGTTGGTTTCAATCTACAGAAAAAATCATACATTTGTTCGATCTTCATGAAGTCTATGCAACATACCATGTCCCTGCAAAAAGAAACATACCATTGGAAATACAATGGACCCTTCCTTTTTTTTTTAGTTTGGTTTCCCTCCCAATTAAGTAAAACATGCCGTTCAAAATGTTGTCGATTCTTTTCTTATATACCGTAACTAGTCACAAATCATGTGCCCCAACATGACCTTTGAATGAAACAAATGTATGACTATTTGAACTTTATTAACATACTACTGTTTAAAATTTTCTAATTTTAACTAGATGTTGCCTGAAACAACATGTTAATTTCCTTGACCACGTAATGTTAAATTCAAAACGATCGGGTTAGCAAAGGCCACTATGTAACCTTTCATAAATGTTTGTTGATAGTAAAGGTGCTGAGCCACAGCCAATGAACCATGGTTGAAAGAATCATTCTAGTTTTTACTTCATGCAAGATGTGTAGTGGTGCATGATTTCGTTGTAGGGGATATAGTGTTTGCCATATGTGCTTCGAGCTTGTTCTAATTGGAATGAAACAATAAACATGCTTAATACACTTTGTTATATTGTATAGCCACAGTAGCTTAGGACACCTAATAAATTGTAAATGCAACCATGGTGGTGTGACACCCAGAATATACGAAGAATATCCATATAGAGGCATGATGTTTAAATGTCCATGACATTTAATTTTATTTGGGTTGATAACATCACAAGTTTCAAATAGTCATACATGATAATGTATGACTTTATATTTCACTTCTAAACTAAACTATTACATTTCAGTACTAGACACCACCAGCAGTGGCAATGTTGCATTGAGTGTTGTAATAGCTGGGATAGATAACCACACATAGATGGTAAGTTCAAGACAGCCAGAGCTTGGGCTTTCGTGCAATGAGTCTGATCCAAAAGTAGAAACCACAAAACTGCTGCAGCTGTAGCTGGTGCATGATCGCTTGCGCAAGTGTGCTAACAGGATGCCAGTTAGAGTGCTGCACCAGCAGCCTGAGCTGCTGGCAGCACTGCTGTTGCATGACTTGGCAGCTTCTCAGCTGCCACATAGATGATTGCAAAATGGGGGTTGTCACCATGCTACACTGCTGCCTTACAAACTAACTGCATGGGTTAAGCATTTGTTGCGGTAGCCGGAGCTGCTGTTGTAGCTGACATTGTCCATAGACTTGACTATAAGGATCAAACTTGCGGGGAGGGAGAGCCCACCCCACCCAACAAGAAATAAAGGAAAAGGAGGTGGATGCAACAATTGCAAGGAGAGCAACCACGGAAATGGACTTCATTGTTGTGAGATTCTAGTCTCTTTTCTTTTAAGTTGCCTGATTGATGAGGATGAGGAGAGACGTCATTATTCTTGTGTATTTATAGATGCAATGGTTAGTATTTCTTGGATGTTCTTTATGATCCAAATGATATGATCCAAATGTTGTTTTAGGTGGTCCTACCGATGTCCTTAGGCATCATCATCATCAAAATAACTTTGTGCCCATCTCATATACATGACGGCTAGCAATAAAGCAAGATAATGAATGACTCATCACTCACTTTATATGTCAATGTGATGTGAATTTTAGCCTTTTTTAGTACTAAGTTTGTAATATTTGGAAGCTATTGTTTTGCTAATGTACTTCATATATGTGAAGTGCATGTGGACCTTTAATATTGTGTGGCCCTAATATGTGAAGAATCACAACAATATAGTATGTCAGGTGTTTATTCTATGGATCCATGGATCTCTATAGAAACTTTTTGTGTAATACAGAGCAAGTTTATGTCACAACTCATAAATCAGTAGCTTTGCATGAACTTGTTCTACATGTGGTTGGGGATTGATCTAAATTTTGATATCGTTTTTGTAAACCAATTTTATAATGTTCTGGAACAAATTAAGATATCAATGTTTATTAAACTGGTATTTACTAATGATTGCATTTGTCAAGATCCATTTGCGAGATCATGAGGTTTGTTCAACTGTGACACAGTTTTGTACATTTCTAAATTATTTGTTTTAATAGTGTGTGGTTGGGCTAGAACAACATAAAACCAATGTAAAATTTGATATCTTGAAGCCAACTTCAGAAAGTTTATAATATTCTGCACACAACAACCATTACTTGGTAGTCCCCTTCCCCATATGCATTGTTACAATCTATAACTACTCTGTGCTACTGCTTTCTTATTATCCGAAAGTAAGAGAGTAAGACTACAGTGTTTTGGACCGTAGCAGACTTGCAAGCATGTTTTATTACAACATTTGGGATGTAAAGTACGTCCGATATTTTCAGAGGAAAAAATCACGTTGGAAGAGAAAAGGATATCTATATGTGGCTTACACACACCCCACTGGCTTGATCATTGAACGGGCCTAAGTTCATATAGAATTGAAATGAGGCCTCGCGTCTCGAGGACAGGCAGAAACTCCGTCTCTCTGCTCAGACAAGAAGGACAAATTTTACTAAAAGATTTAATGTCATATACGAAATATAATGGCGTTCTGATTTGCTAAATTGGCAAACATAAATGTTATACTCTTCCAACAATAAGTAATTACTCTATCTATGGTCTACCTATAGGGCTTAGGTATATATCTGCAAATGCATGTGGAGCGGACTACCAATGCGAAAACATTTGAACACTCTGATGCTAGTTGAGACCCATAGCTAGCCAAGACATGTAAAGTAGAATTAACCAGTCATATAAATTTTTGTAGTTGATCCATCGTCATAACAATGTTCTAGAGGACATTGGAGTCTAGAACGATCATTAACATGTGAATTCTATACCTTATAACATTATCTACACATCATTAAAAAAACTTGTTTTTAATTTGCCAGAGAAGAAATATATCATGACAAATAGATTATGATTCGTATAATCACGTTACCTATACTAATTAGGCTCTTTCTAGCGAGCTAACCCACGTTAACTACACATTCGGGCCGTTGATTAAGTAGATGATGTCATTTTAGCCTTGATTAAGTAGATCACGTTATCTTAGCCGTAGATTGTTTAATTTAATCTAGTTTTAATGTAATGGGCCACTTGAAGCCCATCATATCTATTTGCCCACCGTACGTATTTCTTTCCGCCATACATACATATTGTTTTGGAAATTGTTTTCCTCCAATCCGATGCTGAAGTTCAACACGTACATATCTCTTGCGCTATTTCTATCGTGGCATCCTGGCCTTGCCTTCACGAGCTGAAGAAACACTGCGGCTGGCCATGGCAACGCCGCACCATGCACAAGAGCTGCGCCCAGCTGCCATCAGGATGGCAAGTGTCATCGCCATCTTCTCTACCATTGTTCCTGATGACTCTATTAATCAGGCATTATTTGTCTTTAAATATATTATTGATCTTTGCTACCAGCCATTATATTTCAAAGTTAAGTTAGAGGTAAATGCTCTGCTAAGATCACTCGTTTTCTTCAAAATTTTACTTGTCCAGTAATTAAATATGAGAATCCGAGGTAATTAAATGTTGCCATCTATTTATAATGTATCTCGGTCTTTCTTTAGGAAGATTATGGCCATCCCAAGCTTCTGCTTTTCACAGACCATGCCCATTTTTCAGTAATAAAATATGTAATACTAAATTTTATTTAGTTTATAGTAATTTAAAGAAAACATAAAATAATTTTTTTTAGAAAACATAGTTTTATAATGCGCGAAGGAAATAATCCACTGGGGTAAATAATCTGGTGAAATAGTTGAAAACACGAGTTGGTTTCAATCTTTACGGAAAAACCATACATATGTTCTATCGCCCGGAATTTCATCCAAAATTCCAAATGCTTACATGTGTATTAAAATCCTCGTCCAGGAATCAACGAGGTACACAAGGACCAAATTTGATAACAAAGTTATTAAATCTATATCTTGAATAAAGTGACGAAGTGCATATTATACAGGGGCAGATGGAACCTCTCAACAAATAAAAAGTCTAAATATCAGAATTACAAACTAGCGATAGCGACGTCTCCACAATGCACAGGACAAACATGACTTGGGACCAACCTAGTCCTCCAAATCTTCACCTTCACTGTAGTATTCTTCTTTCTAATGATTTGCAAATATTGTAAGGGTGAGTACATGGAATACTCAACAAGCCACACAGCAAATATGCAAGTGCACAGGATAACAAAGGATGGCATATAGGGCTAATTTGCATAAACAACATTTAACTAAATAGTTAAGAGAGAATTAAAATAGTAGAACAGTTAAGCACTATTAATTCAACACTATACAACCCATCTGGCTATACAGGCTCAAACCATCCCAATCTGGATGTGTCATATCTCATTTAAACATTAATTAATAAATGGGACTAATCACGAAAAACATCATTCAGCTCACCCATGACCGTAGGTACGTCTATTCGAACAGTTTTACTCTAGCTAGAGGTGTACAATTTTACCCACAAGACACAACCCCGCAACATGTCACCATGTGCCTTGGCACCACCATGATACCTTGGAAAGTAGTTGTGACAGGACTCTTCGCATAATGTGTCCAATAGAATGACCACCCGCCAAGTCCTTAGTAGAGGTGGTCCAACCTCCAGACTAGAGAAACTCTTGGCTCCCAAACATATGGTCTTATTGGCACTGTCATTGTGGATTTATTGACACTACCACATATCCACTAAACACACCATGGTGTCTCCTGCTGGGACATGCTACACTATAAGTCCAGCCGTTGCTCATGCTGGCTTGTGGTTAGTACGGTAAATGCTTCACAACAGTAGCTCGTGAACCGATCCTTAATTGCCATAAGCACCGCTAGCAACAAAACCAATCTGGTGCTCACAACCCACCATTCATCCAGGTTTTAGTTGCCCATTAAGAATCAGTCTCACATGACCATCGTCGTGAATAGAACCATCATCATTTTATGTGTAATCATATGTGATTAACAACCTTTATGTGATTCTATAGTTTCTAAGCTGAGCTAAGCAACCTAGAATTACTCTAGCTAACCAATATTTCAGCTAGCTAGTCATATTAATCCCACCGGTACAAAGGTAGGGTATAAAAACAACGGGGTGTAAACAAGGATCAGGGTTTCCCTTCCCGATGGCATTCTAAAATAAATACACTTTTGTATCAAAACAGAGATTTAAATCATAGGATCAACATGCTCAAAGGGTTATGGATCTGTGTGATTTGCCTTGCTGCTCCGCAAAGTCTTCTGAACCTTCCTCAGCATAAACCGGCTCTTCCGGAACATCCGAAACTATAGGCAAATAACAAAATGAGCAAAAACTGTATATAAGCACATGGCAATAGCACATGTGGATATTTTTAATGGATAGATCTCAATTTTTAAAGAATTTAGAGACTTGAATGACCTCAATCCGAGTTCGTATGAATTAGTTATGATTTTTGGAAATTTAAACCGATTAAAACCATATACAGGAATTATTAAAGTATTAATGACGCAATAATGAATTAATTTTAAAAAGGAAAAAGAGATTTATTGTGTCATCAGAGAGTGGTCCATCGTAGACTGAGTCCACGGGATCGGTCCACTGGGTTTAACAATTAGGATGGATTGGATCAAGATCCAACGGCTCGGATTTAACCCGATCGCGGCGCACGGATGGGCAACACCTGGCACCGATCTGGCAGCCACGGGGATGGAGGGGTGACGCAGTGGTTGACGGGGTGACGATGTGGACGACCAGTGACAGCTCGGGCAGCGAGGCTTGGCGGCGATCCCGGGCACGACGGTGGCTGTGGTTTGCGGCAAAAGAATGAGCTTGACGAGGCGATCTTACCTTGCAGGTACTCGGCAATGAACGCCAACAAGTTGACCTCCGGCGACGAGAAAAGGCGACGGCGACCTTCGGGTACTCGGCGGTGATGGCGCTCCGGCAGGGAAGGGTGGCTGCCGAGTGGCGGATTAAGTGCTGCTCTACTAGGGGAACACAACTGGGCAGTCGGCGAAGGGCGGAGACGGACCGAGCGGCGGCGTGGCGTGGCTGGACTTGGCGGAGGCGGCGGTGCTGGGATCTAACCGAGGATGAGGCTCTCTAGGGTGTCTATGGCTAGGGCAAGGGTAGTGGCGGACTGAGGAGAGGACGGTGGTATTTATAGGGTTGCCAATCGGAGGAGTCCGAGGCAGACAAGGCGGCTATGGCGGTGGCAAACTCGAGCGGCGGTGGACTCCGAGGCGATCTCGAGTTTGAGCTCAATCCCAAATCGTTTCACGTCGGGTTTTAAGGGGATTGGCGGCGGGGATAGAGAGGTGGATTTCCCCTCAACCAATTTGAGGAGAGGAGGAGCGGGGCGACCGGATTTCTCGCGGGGAGGGCAGCGGTGGACTCGGGCTCGGACTCGGCCCGGGTTGAAGACGACCCCGATAGGTGGGGTCCACCTGTCGGCGGGGAAGGGAAAGAGAGAAAGAGAGATGGGCCGAGCTAGGCTGCGGGTGAGGGAGAGAGAGAAGGAGAGATGTGGGCCGGAATCGGCCCACACCCTCAGGAGAGAAGATAAAACCTTTTTCCAATTATTTATTCACTGATTTGGTTTTTTATTTATTAAAATACTTCCATAGCTCAAATAATTCCTAGAAAAATCCAGGGACTACAAAAATTAAAGAAGTATTTAATAAAATTTTCTCTGGCCCATTTTTACATTGAACTTTAATTTAGGATTTTTATTAGCCACTTCCTTAGGCTTTTAATTATTTTCCTAAAATTATATTTTCATAGGTATTATTCATTAACTTATTTTTTGGGTGTGACAAACCTACCGCCCTTAAACAGAATCTCGTCCCTGAGATTCGGAGGAACTGGCGAAGAGGTGAGGGTGGGCAGACTTTAACTCATCTTCTCACTCCCAAGTGGCTTCATCCTCAGAATGATTGCTCCACGGAACTTTACAGAAACGGATCACTCGATTCTTGGTTCTCCTTTCACTGGTTTCCAAGATACGAACTGGTTTTTCCACATAGGTCAAATCCTCCTGGATATCGATCTATGCTAGACCAGCTTCCTTGGTAGGTATTCAAAGGCATTTCCTTAACTGCAAGACATAAAACACATCATGAATCCCTGCTCCAAAAAGGGCTGGGGTAACTCCAACTAATATGCACCTCACCCCTACGACTTAGAATCTTGTACGGTCCCACAAAACATGGTGCCAACTTTCCCTTGGTCTAAAACCAACGAACACCTCGTAGTGGCTTGACTCGAAGATACACATAATCTCCTTCATCAAAACGTAAATCCCTTCGGCAGTTATCAGCATAACTCTTCTGACGGGACTGTGCTACTCGTAACCTTTCTTGTATGATTTTTACCTTCTCCTTGGCTTCTCTCAAAATGTCGATTCTGAAAACTTGGCGTTCCCCTGTTTGATCCCATAGGAGTGGGCTACGACACTTTCGACCGTATAATGCTTCATACGGAGCCATCTGATGGCTAGCTTGGTAACTATTGTTGTAGGAAAACTCCACATTAAGGCCAAACTCTTGTTCCCAACTCCCACCGAAGCCTAGGGCACAAGCTTCTTAGCAATATTCCTCTAGGATTTGATTAAACACGTTTGGTCTGACCATCCATTTGTGGGTGATAAGCAGTACTGAAGTTTAAATGGGTACCCATCTCTTCCTGGAGCTTTTGCCAAAACTTTGAGGTGAACTGACTACCTCTGTCAGATACGATCTTCTTAGGTACGCCGTGTAAACACACTATCCGTGCCATATATAACTCTGCTAACTTGTTGCCAGAATAGGTAGTCTTGACTACGATGAAATGGGCCACCTTGGTAAGCCTGTCGACCACCACCCAGATTGAGTCATATCCTGAAGATGTCTTTGGCAATCCAGTGATAAAGCCCATCCCTATTTTATCCCATTTCCACTCGGGTACCTTCATTGGTTGCAACAACCCTGCTGGCCTCTGATGTTCTGCCTTCACTAGTTGACATATATCGCAGACTACGACGTACTCAGCTATCTCTCGTCTCATACTAGCCCACCAAAACTTGTCCTTCAAATCTTGATATATCTTGGTACTACCATGATGGATAGAATATTGGGTGTCATGAGCTTCTTTCATGATAATATCTTTCAACTCTTTGTCCTCTGGCACACATATTCGTTCTCCTAACTATACTGTTCCCTGTTCATCTTCAGAGAATCCACTGGCTTTTCCTCTTCTCAATGTTTCTTCTTGATCACTTGGATGTCATGATCATTGACTTGGGCCTCTTTGACTTGGTCTATAAGCGTGGGATGTGCCTCCAATGCTGCTACGAAACCTTTCTTGACGATTCCCAAACTTAACCGCTCGAAGTCTGCACATAACTCCCAAGGCAACCATCGTCCTTCGGAAGCATTGCAATAACTCTTTCTACTAAGAGCATCTGCCACCACGTTGGCCTTGCCAGGGAGATAATGGATCCCAACATCATAATCCTTAATTAACTCCAACTATCTTTGCTGACAAAGGTTTAGGTCTGGCTGGGTGAAGATATACTTCAAACTCTTGTGATCCGTGTACATCTCCGTACGATTACCCATAAGGTAATGGTGTCATATTTCCAATGCATGAACTACTGCAGCCAATTCCAGGTCATGAGTAGGGTAGTTTTTCTCATGTGGCCGTAAATGCCAAGACGCGTAAGCGACCACTCTTCCATCTTGCATCAAAACACATCCTAAACCTTGTCGGGATGTGTCGTAGTAAACATGAAAATCTTTCCTAGGATTAGCCAAAGTCAACACCGGTGCGGAGACCAGATGCTTCTTTAGTTCTTGAAAACTTTGCTCACACTTAGATGACCATTGAAATTTAACATCCTTTTGGAGTAACCGAGTCATTGGTTTGGCAATCTTCAAGAATTTCTCTATGAACCTGCAGTAATATCCCGCAAGACCAAGGAAACTCCGTATTTCTGAAACTGTTTTGGGTTGTTTTCATTTGGTGACTGACTCCATATTGGCTGGATCCATAGCAACACCTTCAACGAAAAGGACATGACCAAGGAACTTCACTTCCGACAACCAAAAGTCACATTTACTGAACTTAGCATACAGCTGATGCTTTCGCAACTTCTCCAACACTAACCGAAGATGCTGCTCATGTTCTTCCTTAGTATTGGAGTAGACAAGGATGTCATCAATGAAGACCACCACAAACTTATCCAAATACTCCATAAACACCTTGTTCATCAAGTTCATGAAGAAAGCTAGGGCGTTAGTAAGCCCGAAAGACATGACTGTGCACTCATATAGCCCATAGCGGGTGGTAAAAGCCGTCTTAGGTATATCTTCCTCTCGGATCCTGAGTTGATGATACCCAGAATGGAGATCTATCTTGGAGAATACCATGGCTCCTTCCAATTGGTCAAATAGATCATCAATCCTAGGCAACGGGTACTTATTCTTGATGGTGACATCGTTCAACGCTCTATAATCCACACACATCCCGTTGGGTATGATCTTCTTCTCCAGAAAAGAATAACTAGCGCTCCCTAGGTGAGGTGCTCGTCGGATGAATCCTTTCCGTTCAAATCTTCCACTTGTTTCTTCACTTCTACTAACTCATTGGTCGTCATTCGGTACGGTCTTTTGTGAATAGGGGTAGTTCTAGGTACCAGATCTATCCGAAACTCTGTCTCTATTGGGTGGCATGCCTGGTAGATCATCAGGAAACACATCCAGGTAGTCTCTCACCACCGAGATTTCTTCTAGGGTAGCCTGATTGAGAAACACTTTCGGGGATCCAACTGGTGGGGTACATACTATCACTTTCTACCCTAAATTACTAGTTCAGGTGACTTCTCGGTTTTCACAGTTTATCATTCATTTATATCTGGTTAGCCAGTTCATCCCTAGAATGGCATCTAGATCTTTGGATTCTAATAGAATCAGGTTGGCTTGGAATGGGACCCCTTGGATATCGATGGTAACAGAAAGACTAAAAAGGGTGGAGGGCATTTGATTACGCATGGGGTGGCATATACATGGTAATGGGTTAGCCAACTTTTCTACCCTTATCCATTCTTGTTTCGCAAGTTTTAACCAAGAATGAATTGTAGCAACCAAGAATCAAAAAAGTACTGTGGCAGGAATGAGTTAATAGGAAACGTACCAGACGCACCATCTGGGGGCAACTTTGGCTTCCTTGTTGTGGACATGATTGACTAGAGTCCTTGGGCTGGTTGGAGTTGTTTTTATCCTGGCACGGCTAGCTTGGCCCCTGACGCTTTGGCTTCAGGATTGATTAGAGAATGCCCCGAGTCGTTTGCTGTTGTAGGCATACCAAGTCCTTGGCCTCCTTGCTCTTGCTTAATCGGTTGATTTTGTGATGGTGCAACGACCGAACGAGGGGAAGGACGATTAGCCACTACACCACTACCAGTGTTGTTGTTGTTTGAACTGGCGTTATGGGACGGCGGTACAGTGTGCGACATCCTTGGCCCAATTAGGATTTTGGCCTATGTGGCCATGAGTGTTGTGTGAACTTGATTGTAGCCACCTTGCTAGTTTGGAGGCAAAGAGTTGAACCAACTTATAAGGTCTTGTCCCTCCAACCATAGCACTTCCGGGTTAACCCTTTTACACGAAGCGAGACGAAAGTGTAAGTGGGGTACTATGTGTAAGGTGGGCCCACCGTCGGATGGGAGCTGTTACAGAGGGGTGCTGCCTATACGCGGTCCTCAGCTACTAGACTGTTGTGCCCTCATGCTAGAAATCTTGTGTTTTCTCGAGCTTCTGAAAATCTGAGTAGCCCCTGAGATCAATTGGACGGAGAGTTCATCATTCAATCCATCCAAAAACTTCTCCTGTCATTTAGCATCGGTGCTAACATCTTTTGGTGCATAACGGGCGAGACGATTAAACTCATAGAGGAACTCGGTCACTGACCTATTCCCTTGCTTCATGCTTGGAACTGTGCATAATGGGCGAGGACGATTAAACTCATAGAGGAATTCGGTCACTGACTATTCCCGTTGCCTTCATGCTTGGAACTCCACTTCTTTAGGGGCCACCACCCCCACAGGAATGTGTGTCTTCTTAAAGGTACCGAGAATTCGGCCCCAAGTAATAGGCTGCATTCGGCTCGGTTAGCGGCAGAAGTGGCCCACCAGCTCCAATGTAGGTCCGCATTTAACTGATGTGAAGCAAATGAGACCCTTCTCCTGGTCCGTGCATTGAAGAAGATCCAGCTTCTTCTACAATAGCATGTACCAATCCCCTGCTTCCACTGGGGTTGGTCGTACTGGAAAAAGTGGAGCCTCCACTCACAAAAACTCTACGAGCTTGTTCTGGGGGTAGGTAGAGTTGTTCTGGGCTGTAGAGGTATTGTTGTTGGGCACCTGGTGCTCTGGCTCTGCAATGTGCTAGAACAGAAAAATCCCATTATTTTTCCCCAAAAAAATAACAGAAAAAATGTTTTTGGGTTTGATTTGCAGCACTTGTGCTATGGTGAGT
>RYFJ01004119.1:0-68893 GCA_003991445.1 Oryza meyeriana var. granulata | reverse complement strand
AGCATTGGAGTAGTTGGAATCGCGTGTTGATTTTTATATGCGGTGGGACTGTTGGAGCGCAATAAAGACTCTGAATTTTTTTAAGATAATAAAATTCAGTTCGGCTTTTCTTTAAAGAAGTAAGGTTAATATTATGAGGTTATAGGTTGATGACCTATAAATTACAAAATAACCTTTAATTAAAAAAATATTAGAATAATAGCTAAAAATGAAATACATACTTGCTGAAACCCTTTATAGTTACAAGAATCTATATAAACTTATTTTGTCCAGAGCGCTTGAGTTATCATAGTATTATTTCTCAACTAGTAAATTGATCTTTAATCGCGATCGATTATTGTGACGTTCAAATTCATTCATATCACCGCTAGGATTGACTCGAACAAAAAATAAGAGACGTAATTGAAGCTATAATCAGTGTATTTTCTAGAGCTTGCACGTCGTAACCCATCAAGAGCTAATCAATAAGGAACCACTAAAAACACCGCACAAACAAAGAATCTCGAATGCGATGCCTCCAAGAATATTACCACATATAGGTTATTGTTGTCGCTGTTCCGGACATATGTTCACCCGCAGAGTCCGTCCGAGGCACGAAGGTGAGGGAGAGCGTTTCGACGTCGCCTCTACGAAGGTATGTGGCGTCCGTAGACGTGAGATGTCAGCAGCCGTCTTCACCCCCGGATCTGTTCGTCAGATCCATGCGTCACCGAATTCGGAAGGCACGCCGCTGGCCGCCGCCCTCCACATCTTGGGCTTCGCAGCTACGCTCTCCCACTACATTGCGTCATAGACCTTGCGCCTCCTCGTCCCGCGCCAGGCGGAGGTCCGTCGAAGCCGCTGCACGATCGTCAGGGAGCGGATTCGTCGCTGCCTCCATCTCCCCGCTCGCGCTTGGCCGCCGCCTCGTCCGTGGTACGCCTACAGGATCTCTGCATCGTCCTCCACAGCTCGCTTGAAGCCGCGCGGCTCCATGGATTGCTGCAGTCGTGAGTCTGTGCTGTGGAGCCAAAGCTAGTGACATCGAGGAAGCAGTAGACGACAGCGCAGCATCCCACCTCCTCTCGTCCACCCCCGTTGCCATCGCTATCAGGCACCGCCGCCGCGGCACACAAGTGCTGTCGGTGGTAGCGGCGAGGAGAGTGCGTGATCGTGAGAGACTCTGAATGAGAAAACATTAAACATGCTATGCAATTATGCATCTTTCATGCTAGTGAAGTACATGTCCCATTGCATATTATGCTAATTAAACTTGGTAGTGGGGTCCTACCACTCAAACATGCATGAAGAGATGCTCAGATTAGAGTATGCAAAAGTCATCTGATCTGAGTTTCTACCAACCCCAGCATCCCATCTGCAGATGCAGACACATGACTTTTTGTATTTTGTGCGAGCACCGAGCACAATTAAAGCCCTCGCTTGCCCGTGAGGAAATTTTGGTGGTCACCAAACTAAGTACTGTAGTAGGTAAAGTGCGCTTGTCACTAGCATCTGGTTGGCTGGGTAGTCAGTCAGCAAGGATTTTGCCGTGAACTATGTCTAAATGGCTACTGAATTTTGTTTTTTCAGAACCGTGGTTCAGCATTTGAGTTACACCATAGGATAGTTGTGGATATTGCTGGACGTTAAGACGGTCAAGCGTATATATTCTTCTACTGCCATAGTTTTGAAGCCAGTCGGATAACGGGGCTTTGTTACTCGGCTAATTTGGGTGAACCTGTTTTTAACCCATCAAAGCTGCCGTACAAAGTGCATGTTTAGTTGGGAACCATCAGGATTTGATCATTTGATTACTCATCTTATTCGTCCTTTTCGTCGATTGCTATTGTAGTGTTCATTACATACGCTCCTGTAGTCTTATTCAAAACCATTCAGCTCAAAAGGATGAATCATGCATGTACAAAATTATATTTGCTCAAAGCAAAGTTATATGATTAACGACCACATAATTGATATGTGAATAGCATAATATTCCCTCCATTTGCAGATTACTGGCATTGTACAGTGGGAACTATTCATTTTTAAACTTTGATCACTACTCTCTTTTTCAAAAATTTGCAAATACTAAAAAAAATAATGATATATTATTAAAGTGTATGACGTTCTAAATAAGTATGAGATTTCTGTTCATCCTAGTCTAAATTATTTAAGAGTAATTAGTGGTCAAAGCTAAAATAGTGATAATCATCGCTGACAGATTTAAGAAACAAACAGGAGTACATCCTTGTCTGACCATATACTGAATAATGGCATTTCATATTTGCATATCAGTATCTGCCCATACTGAATAATGACATTGCATGCAGCTGAAGTACCCTGCGCCGGGCGCCCCTGATCTGGCGATGAGGACGAAAGAGCTACTGGAGCAAGCCGGGTTCGGGCCGGTGGAGGAGGATCACAGCCGCGGGCTGGACCACGGCGCGTGGGTTCCGCTGATGCTCATGTACCCGGAGCGAACGTCCCGGTGTGCCAGCTCTCCCTGCAGACAGGCCGCGACGGCGCCTACCACTACGAGCTCGGCAGGGCGCTGGCGCCGCTCCGGGACGAGGGCGTGCTCATCCTCGGCTCGGGGAGCGCCACGCACAACCTCCGCCGGATGGGGCCCGACGGCACGTCGGTGCCGCGGTGGGCGTCGGAGTTCGACGGCTGGCTGCAGGAGGCGCTCCTCGGCGGGAGGCACGACGACGTGAAGCGGTGCGAGGAGAAGGCGCCGCACGGCAAGGTGGCTCACCCGTCGCCGGACCACCTCTACCCGCTCCACGTCGCGCTCGGCGCCGCCGGGGAGGGGGCCAAGGCGGAGCTGATCCACCACAGCTGGACCAACGCGACGCTCTCCTACGCGTCGTACCGCTTCACCACCATCAACAACAACTAACCGAGACGTGCCCGGTCGCCGCGTGCAAAACGTGTTTCCTTGTAACATAATTGTACTCTACGTTGATACTGTCTCCGTCTCAAAATAATAAAATAAAACCCGACGGAGGGAGTATTCCGTATTAATGTACACGCATGTGCTTGTTTGTACATTTGTAAGATTGGTTTGGGCCGTGGCCCATCCTCTCATGTTGTTGGCATCTCTACGTTAATTGTTGTTCTTTGGACCAAAACTGGCCCAGCTTTTCAGAATGGCCCATCCAGCCCAGTACTAGGCTTTCAGCTTTGTCACCGAACCACCGAACTAGGATACTGTGAAAGCAGACACGCCGTTGCACAGCACATATCCAAACATTGGAGACAGCCTATAGGGTGTACATAACGTTGATGGTTTTGGAACGACAGCAAATTAGATGGTTTCCGGCCATGAATCGCGAGCCGTGCGACTTCGGTTTGTCTCGAGTGAATCGCAAGAAACAATGTGCTGTTTCTGAACCTGAAATTCTTTTGATGGCGTCAAGAGATGGACGATGATCTCACGACGATAGATGTGAGGGGAAGAGCAGTCGCATGATTCATGCAGCTTGTAGCTATGTGTTCTCCGTGGCGTCCGCATGACGAAGCAAAAGATAGCTTTCCTTTTGGGTCTCAAGTCTTGAAGAGTAAAACTGCAGATGCCCTACGCTTCGATTTATACCTGACCGACAATCAGTATCACTGTCATCTCTTCAGGGACATTTGGTAACATATACCAAAATCAGACGGGTGACAAGCACACACGCTCACTGACTCAAAATCTCAAATGCGGAAGCTACAGCATCAAATTTTCCTATTTTGAGCTCAGCTGTTTTGTTTTCCATACAATACAACCAGGGCTATAAATAGTGCGTGCCAACCAGAACATCCTTGTAGCCTAACCAGATTCACCCAATATACTAACTAGATTCATCTCTGTAGCCTGAACATTTCCAAAAGTAATTTGTCCCCCAGAACTTTGCACGTTTGTTCTTGTTTTCGTTTACCTTATTCCCAAAAGTGTAGGGTTCATCAAAATGCAACAGGCCCACACTTAACATAGGAAAAACGATTCGATAACTACTACCGCCCATGTTCTAAAATATGAGAAGTTTTTAGTATTAACATAAATATTAAAAAAAGTAGATAATATTAAATGAAAAATGTTATGATTGGTTAAAAAGAGAACATTGATAAAGAAATTAAAAGGTGAAAAAGCTGTGTAGTTGAGAAGAAAATATATGTAAAGAAGCTATTATATTTTGTGACAAATTGTGAACGCTAGCGGTTGTTGTTTTGGGAGGGGGAGTAAATAAATGACGTGGAAAACCTTCCTTTTCTGCAGGGGGCGCTGAGGTAGGAGTAGGGCTCGTGGGGTTTCGTGGAGCGCGTATTAAAAGAGTGAATGTACAGTGAAAAGCAGGTCAGGTTCAAAGCTCGCCAGCTTTATATATTGCTGCAGCGCAGGCTTGAGAATTCGCACAAATCTCTCAGTTCAGATAGAGGCCGGGACTGAGAGAGAGAGAGAGAGAATGGACGTGGAGAAGGTGGAGAGGAAGGAGGTGGCGGTGGATGACGATGACCGCGTCAGAACAGGTAATTCTTAAGACCTCTCTGTTTCCAGTTTACGTTTGCACAGTCGTCGCCGTCATCGAAAAACATGCTTTCCTGGGCTACCTGCCCGTCTTTCTCCTGCTAGGGAGGCATGGATCGCTAAGTCCATGCCTCAAAAATTCACAGCCATGCCCGATGGGACAGTAGGGAGGTAGCTGAACGTGTTTCATGCAGAGTATTTTTCTGACGTTTTCCACTGAAACTCTCTCGTTCATCGTAGCTTAGTAAGTTCATAGCCTTGAGTGCATTGTTACCGCAGCTCTTCGAGTGCGGTAGATCTACAGGCCTCTGTCATTGTTTAATCTGGATAGAAACGTGCATTGCTGGTGTTGGAGGATGGGCATTGACTTGTGTTCCCGCTGAAAAGGAGCTTTCCTATGGAACATGCGGTTGTCTTGCATCTCCTTCCGAAGCCTTGTAGTACTCTCCCGTTTCGCTCCTCCGCCCCAGTACATCCAAATCAAATTTGGATTAATCACTGCATCATTTCGCTAGCCAAGCCGCATGGAGCAACAAGCATGCATGGGCACTGAAAGTCAGAATCCTTTCTTGCCTTTGGCCGTGTACATCCTTGTTGGATGTAGAGGCCGGGTATTGATCCGTTATCTAAAAAAATCCTTTCTTGCCTAAAAAAAGGTCATATCCTTTCCATTTTGTTTACGGCTTGCATAGTTCAGAAGAACTGAAGAAAGTACACACTGCAAGATAGCGTCGGCGTAGGCAAGTGTATCAACTCGTCATATAAATAATTCAACGCCTATTTTGGTGATTTCTGTTGGAAGATTTGAAATGCCATGGTTCAGTTAAGATATCTATGTATTTGCTATCAGCAACGTAGCCACCTCTTTAAGATCCAGAGCTGTCCCTTTACAAGTCTTGTTTGTTGGATGCATGTCTAGCTAATGAGAAGTTACACTCCAGAATACACACACACATCACTCGTCACAGCAACATCCCTGAAACTCGGGATAGATTTAACAGAGGCATCTCGCATGCACGATAGCATTATCGAATAAAGCTAACACCTGAAAATGCGAAATACATTGCGTCAAGCTTCTGTTACCACTGCTTTTAGAACAACGTGAAAGATAGGAATAGTGTAGTATTTATGCAGGAACTCGGTCCTAATTCCCTTCTTGTTACAGCACTGTACCTCTTGCAAGATCCAAATCGCCAGTGACTTGGCAGGCACTACCTCTACTGTATACCCTACCAAGTGTCCAAGTGGACTTGGCTTTACTACTGTTATACAGTACAGGAGAAATATTCCAGAATTATAGGAAAATTTTCTATATGTGCAATCATTATCCTACTGTTATATCGGAATCCCGGAAAGAATGGAGAACATTGTTTATCGTGGAATTCTATTGGAATGTTTCTTCTTTGTATGTGGCTTAGGTTTTGATGGATGGTTGCAAATTAACCTGATGCTTGTGCTCCCTCCACTTACATCAGGAATCCTAATTCAACAAATAGCTTTCATGGCAATAAAGTAAAACATAGTGCTTTTTTTGTACTACTCTATTTTTTTCTGGTTATCTTGGGTGTACTGTTGTGACTAGCTAGCATAGGCTGTGACGAAGAGTGGAGCATTAAATACATGATCTGAAAAAATAGGATTCCTGATGAGGACACGGTGCCTGTTGGCTATTGCCATTAAGGAATTTTACTTGTTCAAAGATTTGACTATGTACTTTAGTACTTTACATCAGGAAGCATGTATACCTGATTTCTAACTGTTGCACATTGGTTTGGATACCACATCATACTCCACATAGGCCACCAGAAGCATTACTATATGTTTTTCATTCAGGTGCATGCTTACGTTGTCCAAAAGAGTCTGCTTATACATTTGCAATGATTCGGTTAGTGTAACACGAGTAACACAGCAAATCTTAATTTAGTTGGTTAAGTGTTACTACTGCTTTAGGACCTGGACATTAAAATCATATGCGTAATATATGAACCTGTTGTTCTATTTGTAGTCTTGTTAGTAAGTTGGTCTGCTTTACGTAATGGTATCCAGCGCATGGGCAGTAGATCAAACGGGTTCACTTTACTCAATTTGTTTATGACAAATGATTCAGTTGCAGATCCTTGTGAGAAAATGATGACTTCTTACACTACGGGGGAAGTTGACTTGCTTGCATGTTGCATATATGATCTGGCGATTTCTTCAGTAGTTCAGTGCATTACAACAATTCTCATGAATGCTTACGAAATGTACTATATGACAGTGGCCGATGCTATCGGTCATTCAGACAGTGACAGATGCTGACGAAACTGAATTTTCACAGGAACGGTATGGACGGCGACGACGCACGCCATCACCGCCGTGATTGGGTCCGGCGTGCTGGCGCTGCCGTGGAGCGTGGCCCAGATGGGGTGGGTGCTCGGCCCCATCGCCCTCATCGGATGCGCGTACATCACCTACTACACGGCCATCCTCCTCTGCGACTGCTACCGAACGCCGGACCCCGTCCACGGCAAGCGGAACTACACCTACATGGACGTCGTCCGTTCATGCCTCGGTAGAGACGAATCAACCTACCTTGAAACTTACTCATATCTGCATTTTGTGTTGCAAAATCTCTGCGATTCTGACAAGAACGTTGCTTTGATCGATCATGTGTAGGCCCTAGAGATGTGGTCGTGTGTGGCCTTGCACAGTACGCAATTCTCTGGGGCGCAATGGTGGGTTACACCATCACGACCGCCACAAGCATCATGTAAGCTCGAGCTTCCTGGCCTCTGAAAAATCTTGAGATTTTGTTCAGTGACATGCTAACATGTAGGCTTTGGACCGTGAGGCTGCAGGTCGGTGGTGCGCACGAACTGCCACCACTACCAGGGGCCGGACGCGAGCTGCGGCGCGTCAGGGACGATGTACATGGTGCTGTTCGGCCTCGCTGAGGTCGTCCTCTCCCAGTTCCCGAGCCTGGAGGGGGTGACGCTCATCTCCGTCGCCGCCGCCGTCATGTCGTTCACCTACTCCTTCGTGGGGCTCTTCCTCAGCGCCGCCAAGCTCGCATCGCACCGTGCGGCGCACGGCACCCTTCTCGGCGTCAAGGTCGGCGCCGGTGGCGTCACCGCGTCGACCAAGGCGTGGCACTTCCTGCAGGCACTCGGGAACATCGCCTTCGCGTACACATACTCCATGCTGCTCATTGAGATCCAGGACACGGTGAAGTCGCCGCCGTCAGAGAACGTGACGATGAAGCGGGCGAGCTTGTACGGCATCGGCGTGACGACCGTCTTCTACGTGTCTCTCGGGTGCATCGGGTACGCGGCCTTCGGCAATGCCGCGCCGGGGAACGTCCTCACTGGCTTCCTCGAGCCGTTCTGGCTCGTCGACATCGCCAACGTCGCCGTCGTCATCCACTTGGTCGGAGCGTACCAGGTGATAAACCGTGTCGCTGCGATCGATGCTAATGTGTGACACCTGTTTGTTCACATGACGAATGGTTGCTGTCTCTTGCGCCGTTGTTGCAGGTGTACGCGCAGCCGGTGTTCGCGTGCTACGAGAAGTGGCTGGCGAGCCGGTGGCCGGAGTCCGCGTTTTTCCACCGGGAGTACGCGGTGCCGCTGGGCGGCAGGCGCGCGGTGCGGTTCACTCTCTGCAAGCTGGTGCTGCGCACGGCATTCGTGGCCTTGACGACGGTGGTGTCGCTGGTGCTCCCGTTCTTCAACGCCGTCCTCGGGCTGCTCGGCGCCGTCGCGTTCTGGCCGCTCACGGTGTACTTCCCGGTGACCATGTACATGGCGCAGGCCAAGGTGCAGCGAGGCAGCCGCAAGTGGGTGGCGCTGCAGGCGCTCAACGTCGGCGCGCTCGTCGTCTCGCTGCTCGCGGCGGTGGGCTCGGTGGCCGACATGGTGCGGCGCCTGGGCCACGTCACCATCTTCCAGACGCAGCTCTGAATTCGGATGGATGGATGGATGCATGCAAACTGATGGTTCTGCATGTGCTGCTTGTTGTACCGTGTGCACTAGCTTCAGTTACTAGTTGCTGTTGGTATTTGGTCGTGTCGCTAGCTACTGCTAGTACAAAGCTCTGTTTTTACCTCTGAAGTTAACGTATGGGAGTATGGGTTCGTCCAAAATGGTTAGCCCATGGAAACAAATCTGTGTACGTTATTCCGGTTGGAATCGTGTGTAGCGCATATGATTTCAGGCGTAAGAATTCACGTCTTGTGGGTTCAACCAAAGTACTTATTACATGTGTTGTCTGTATTTTCTTTCTGAAGGATATCAGTTATGTTTATTGTTTTTCTTAATGATGTAAGTTCGATGTCGTGGCGTAGTTGGTTGTCACGTCAGTCAAACACACTGAAGTTGTCCGGTTCGAGTCCGGGCGACGCCACTATTTTTTTTTCAATCTGCAAATTTGGGAATTTTTTTTATTTTTATATTTGTTTAATAAAATATTTACAAAAGTATAACTTCATTTAAAAAATTTACAAAAATATACTCCCAATGAGCAATTTAATGACGTGGCAGACGGCCGTCATGGTCCCTTGGCCACCCAAAAACCGCCCTCTAGGAGAGCAGCAAGGAACTGTCTGCAAAATGGCCACTTTATTTTTTTTTCTTTTTTTTGATATTTTTTTCTCAACTAGGAACTCGAGAATAGCAAAACCTCGTGAAGATGTAACTCAAACCGATATAAGATGTGGTCTGTAAAAAATTGTGAGCGTGCTTTAAAAACCGTGCTGAAACTTCGGACCTTGAAAACTCAATCTTCCCAGTCGAATTTCGCAAAATTTTTTTGATAAACCGACAAAGTGGGGGAAGCGGATGTAAAATTTTCTGTAGTGTTCGTAGAGTTTTATTTGCCCCAATTCCGAGACTGCATACGAAAATTATGATTTGTTTTAAGGTAGGTAGCGCGCGTTAGGAAAGAATAGGTACAACTTTTAAGTGATTCTGTACCCGGCCGGTCCGACCGGGTTGAGGCTGCGCTATCTGACCGCCACTCCCTAGAACTGCTAGACGCAGTTTTGTACCGCCCCTGCAAGGGGGCCGCCTGCAAAATAGCCAACCCATGGACTAGCCATTTTGCAGGCGGCCCTCTGGCCACCCCAAAACCGTTGGGCCAGCCATTTTACAGGCGGCCCTCTTGCTGCCCTTTCAGAGGGTGGTTTTTGGGCAGCCAGGGAGCCGTCAGTCACGCCATAAAATCGTGGTAGGAGTATATTTTTGTAAATTTTTGAAACGAAAATGTACTTTTGTAAATATTTTATTAAATAAATATAAAAAGAAAAAAATTTCCAAATTTGGCCCCTGTTTTGGATCTATAATCTGGCCCATGAATTGATCTCTGCTTTGTAATCTGTTTAAGTCTACAAATTTGGCCCATGCTTTTTCTACAATCTGCAAAATTTGGCCCATGTGTTGGATCTCTGCTTTGTAATTTGGCCCATGAATTCGGATCTCTGCTTTGTACTGGCCCACGCATCAAAATCCGTTTTCCTGTCCTGTGGCCTAACTAGCCCAACAAGTTAGTTGTTCAGCTAGTCCTTCGGCCTCCTTGGCTAACTTAACTTGCTGTGTGGGCTTGAACTTGGTTAAGTTCAATATTGATATGGCGAAGGGGAGAGGCAAGGCCACAAAATCATTCACGAATCATAAGGCCTATTCTTCATGCATCCCATCTCACTTGCGCATAAGGCGTCGAAGGTAGAAACAATATTCAGAGTGTATTACTTTATCGATACATAAAAAGGTATCTTAGTCATATTTATTGTTAATCCGTTTCACTCGCACAAAAAATAATATATGTACATCTGTATTGAAACTTTATTAGATATTGTATGTAAATATTTTTTAGTTTATAGGCATTTTTTGCGAAACTTATAATAGGAAATTTTATTCAATTTATAGACCCAAAATCCAAATGTAATTAGATTCTAAATTATGTATATAATCCATCCCTAGTACCTTTATCAATTATCTATTTATCTAATATTTTCTTGACTTAATCCTTCAGAAAATTAGCAATTAATAATACATGCCATATTAATCGTGGTGCCTCACTTATATTTTTTGTGATTTAGTAATTTGAAATTCAGAATTAATAAATACAGTTTGTGTACTCATTTTGAGTTCATTTTTAGTTATTTATTGATTTAATAATTTTTATATGAATTATTTAATTCATTTCATGTAGGCAAGTTGTCGATTTATTAACTTTTCATCAATTAAATGTGGATTTTGTGATAGTGCCTAATTATATAGATATGGATTTTATAAGGAAATTTGGTCATGTGAGCAGAAAGATTTTAGCAATAATTAGGTATTTACCATCGTGCCACCATTTTCAAAGACAATATTCAATATTCACTGTGTGCATTGGTAGCATCACTTTTTTATTGACCGGAGTCGTGACAAACTTATGTAGCTAGCTAAAAAACATACATTTGGTTCGTCTACCCTATCAAAATTTTGTGCCACATTTTCAGTCAAAAATTTGGTCTGCAAAATTTAATAGGATAGAGATCTAAATTGTGGTGTTTTGTTGTTACTTGAATTTTAAATTGTCACATAAGCGTATGGCATTTTCATAATATTGTTAAAGTGTGGATGTTTCGGTTTGTTACCCTAGCATAGATTCTTGACAAACAAGAATCATTTGTTTAAAATAAACATATATAACAAGATATGGCACCATTTGCAAAGGGAATTATTTGCTACTGGTGATCAAATTTAGTATCGATTGGCAGGGCCATATATTGTTAGCATAACTCTTTTGTTGACTTGAGTCTTTAGGGCATACATGTATGTGACTACAAAGATGTGGGCCACTTCAGCAACTTAGGCATTATTTCGTTCGCATAAATTTCACAAGATATGTGTAGGAATACTGTACAAATGATTCATTGTAGGAATACATATGATTTTTTTTGTGTGTGTTTCTAAGAAAGCTTTAATATATTTGTTGTATTCACCTTATTCGAACTTTGTGGTTGTATTCATCCTAGATACAGAAGATGGGGATGTAACCATCTTCCTTATCTTAAAAAAAATTGATGCAATGTCTTGATCAAGGCAAAAAGAAAAAAAGAAAGAGTTTTTGAAACTTATCTCACTCCAAAGCTTAGAGATATATACATGACAAGAGTCCCTCAAAAAAAAAAGCATGACAGGAGATCGATGCTCCCTTTAGAAAAGCCAATATTATACAATATGTTCAATATGAAATGTGCAATTCTATCTTCCATGCATGATTGTTACTTGCTAATGCTAGTAAATTTAACTACCGTTTGCCATAGATAGCAAACTCCCTCTTATACACTCCTTTTTTAATATATTTAATACCAAGCGAAACTTTTGAATACTGTGGCCATAGAAATTGGTCGGAACCTTGGGTAGCTTTGGGGGAAAAAAGGCTGTTCCATCGATGAGATTTAGATAGAAAGACTAATTAATGTGTTGCACAACAAAAGCAGAAATATAAGAATCATAACATCTCCTTTTGGCCACGCTCTGCATCACTGTCCAAGTGTCCATATAGTGCGCTTACTCGAGAGGCACTTGGGAAGTATGGATGCAAATCTGCGATGCTGCGGAAAGGAGTCCAGATGCGTTGGATCTAGTGTCTGCCGGTGGTATTATTTGTCTCTTATGAGTTGTAGAAGTTGCATGAATGAGAATCGTTGAAAAGGAACAAGCTTAATTGGGTGCATCAAGCTGGCTATAGGTAGCTGAGAGTACTGCTGGATCAAGTTTTTGGCAAAGGTAATTACGCGGAAACTAATCAAGAAAATGAGCGAATAATGAGTTGATTCCCCATACCTGAAAGAAAATGGAGGAAATTTAGCTAAAGAATGAGAGCTTTACTAGTGGGAGAACGATAGAGTTGGTGCCTTGGTGGCATTACCCGCTGTTGGTCCAATGCAAAATTCTCATGCCGGGGTCATCTGGTCAAGCAGTAATATCAGTATGCTTGTCGAGGAAAGGAGAGAGCGTGCACGAAAGCTTGCTAAAGGTTACCACTACCACCAGATACAGCATTTGCCTTTAATCACGTACAATCCCATCTGCTGCTAGCCTTTTCTGGCCCGTGATATGACAAAATAAATTGTACTCCTTCCATTTTAAAATAATACTACTTATAGAATTCAAATTTATTTCACAGTTCAACTATTTATTTATCTAACTCCTATCTCACCAATACAATCTTTCTTATTTAATGTCTTTATCTACTTTCTCACCTCAACTAATCACAACTATTTCTTAATTTTAACCTTAATTTTTTTAAAAAATAACATAAGTTAAAATATTTTAAGACGAAGGAAATAAATTATTATCCGGCGTGATTGAGACGTGCATGTAGGATGCATGATCTTCTCTGTCCCAATCCAAATCTATCTCAATCGTGTTGAAACTATAACACTTGCCATTAAATTAATTGTATTGAGTATATAAGTTATTAGTTATTTGCAAATTGCAACGACCCTTGTTTAGTTAGGAACTGATGGACGAACGACAACCAGGCGAGATGAAACAAGGTCATATATAGCTCTCGTAGCCCCGCTACGTTGTTTGATCGATTGGCTTCCAGTGTTTTTTTTTAGGTTTATTGAACGGAGCATTCTTACAAACAAATTATATACAGAAATTTCTTTAAAAAATAAATAATTCTATTTTTAAGTTTGCAATAGCGAATACTAAATTAATCATATGTAAATGATCTTTCTTATTTTCTATACAACTTATAAACTTAAGCCAACCTCTGTACAAATGAGTTTTAGATCTTGTTTGTTTTATCTTATATCAGAAGCTTATTAGCTGCACCGGAACGAGAGCCGATAATTAATTAAGTATTAACTATTATAAAAACTTAAAATGATTAATTTGACTTATTTTTTAAAGAAATATTTATAAATTTTTTTAAAAAAAAATATATTATTAGTAGTTTGAAACAGTATACATAAACAAACCAGAAAATAGTCAAAGATCTTTTTCAAACACTGCCTTAAGTGCGCTCCGTACCCAGCCAATTCATTTCAAACCATCGAACGAGCCTGTGACCGGCACTGTCTCTTGCAATGTGGCGAGCAACAAAAAACTGATCAGCGCCATTCCCTTCATTTTTTTCCTCTCGATCTTGGAAAAAGCATCGGCCGGCAACCGCCGCCCCGGTGTCGCCACTCAGCCTGGCATGCAGCATGCACAACGCGACTGTGGTATTCACATATGTCATCTCGATCGATCTCCGGCCCTACGTGGTGGATATACGATCGTCAGCCTTGCAGCGAGATGATATTCTGAAGGGGAGATTGGTACGTGTGCCCACTGCGTCGCGCGCGCCATGATGCATCGCACGGAAAGAGAGTACACACGGGCGCGCACATGTATGTACACGCGCCGGCCTATCGATCGGCGCGCGCGCGGCATGTGCAAGTATGCAAGCGTGGCACCGTTTTGCAAGGGAAGTATGTAGCAGATGGCGGCGTAGCGGAAAGCTAGGTCCCAACCCAAGTTGCGCTCCGAGTGGGCGTCCATGACACGGATCCGTCCATCTACTCCGATACGTCTCTCTAACTGCAATGACGATGACGCAGCTGCGAAACCGTATGCATGCCCTTGCCTTTTCTGTTGCGCTACACTACACTCATCTGATTTCTGTGTGTTCCTGAAAGCATCCTGTCATGCGGATGCCGGTCAAAGATCTTTATTTGGGTGTGATCAGCTCTTCTGGCATACGATAATATGTAGAGTATGTATCGGCCAACCAACCAAACTGTTTCGTTTTGGGTTCATGGCACACCTGGAATAGGACTGGTTTCAGTTTTTAGAAGATTATTCAACTTGGTTGACAGAACCGGCCGCCAAAGTTTGCTTGTTACAGAGGAGTGAGTGAGAGGTCATCACTGTATAATTAATTATAACCTCTAATACCTGGTGTTTAATACTAGACTAGAAGGCACATCTAGCTCTCCATACGTTACAGTGGAAACCGGTGGAAATAAATGTTGCGTACATTGAGATAAACAGAGGATTTCACCGAGTTCTTGAGCGACAAAATATATGCCGAAGTTCAAATCCTTGAGGGGATTCTAATCTCTTATGAGAAGCTCATAAAAAGCCAGGTCATTTTAACCTTATTATCTTAAGATTGTATAAACTGCACTCCTCGTTCACTCAAGTATCTGTTTCCTTATGGAAGCGAGATCCAATCGACCTTCACAGACTTTTTCCGACACTCCACAAATGAATCAAAGCCTCGGAAATAATGTCTAGCTGTCTAGGAGTCCTCAACCTATAAAAGTAATAAATCCTACACACTTTAAATTAACCATAGTGCCTAAGATCCAAATGAAAGCAAATCACTAGTCCCCAAATCTCCAAATCGCAACGTAAAGATCCAAGACACGAAACTGAAAGGGATTTGAGTAGGAGAGAGAGCTTAAGATCCAAAGAAAAAGGCACAAAGCTCTAGTTAAAAGCTTATTTGAGTTTAGAATGAATAGCTAACCCTAGAAAGAGTTAGAAGGGGGGTTTAAATAGAAACCCCCAAAATATGGTAGTTGGAAGCAAAGTTCAGTTCCACCTTGGAACTTCTGATCAATGGATCGGAAATTCCAATCCAAATGTCAGTTCCTCCAAAGATCAATAGAAACCCAGGTCACTAAGAAAAAAGGATCGTAGATTCCGACACAACACTAGAAATTTCGATCCAAGAATTAAATCCAAGATAGAGACCCGAGGTAGTCAGAAATTTTGGTAGCTTTTGAGACAACAAGGCCGAGAGCCGAGTTACACAAGACACTGGAAAATCCGAGGGGTCAGAATTTCCGATGCTACATTGAAAATTCCGATCCAATAAAAATTCAGCACATCAGAGATTCGACTTGCATAAGATATCGAACATTTTGATGGATCGGAAATTGTGAAACAGAGCTTAAGAAGCTTCAAGAAAGATTGATCATTGAGCACTAGCATGTGGTATCCCTCTTAATAGTATGACATCCTAGCAAAAAGATACGCAAGATATAAGTTTTATACCGAAGTTACAGTGTCGTCTTGTTATGATTCAACGCGGGATATGTTCTCATCAACACTTGGACCAATCTTCAAAATAAACACTTGTCGAAAGATTAGTCCGTTCTAAGTGTGTCGTCATTAATCGCCAAAATCGAATTATGGGCCTAGATGCACTTTCAACAATGGAGCTAAAGAGCAGGCTCGGGCTCAACTCGTTCAGTCTAGGAGCTGAACTGAGCCACATCAAGTCTAAGTCCAAGCCATTTTTCACCCTTGTACGGACATACGGGTGCACTTTTAATAGGAATTTGATGAGATCAGCGATTTACCGCTAGCGTCCGTCTTGTTAAGTGTGTGTTAGGGGACGACATTCGTAGCGTGCATATGTGTGGTGTGTGTAGTGGTATGTGTGACATATGCATGTTCGTGCTCTTCGGTGTAATCACAAGCAAGCTCTTTACTATTAAAAAAATATGGCACAGTTGAGAAACAAACTATTCCACTGGTCCCTAATTAACCCAAAAGTCAAAACTATCTACTTCCTCCATCTTAAAATAATTATTCTTCTATATTTAAAATTTGTTCTAAAATAGTTGTAACTTTAGAGTACAACTTATCACATCAGTCACCTCTGATTTAAATTTTTGTCAATTCTATCCATAACTACTCTCGCTCTCCCAACCGCACATCATTTAATAAGATACACTATGGTCATTCTTTCTTAAACCTTAATCTCTGCAAAACAACTTAGAACGACAACTATTTTGGAACAAAAAGTATCTATTTATACCTACATTAATTAAACACTTTATAGGAACTCCCACGTTAACCATAAAAATCTGACTATTTATTAAATATATTGTATTATCATGACCATAGGTCTATATTTCATATCATGAGACATGTTTAAACCTATCTATTCTGCACGTGGTCGGAATTAAGACTACAAACTAAATGCAACTCAATTTTTATTGATTCTAAATTCCAGACTTATCGAATCATGGAAAAGCTACAACCAAGACTCCAAACAGAGTATAACTCGATATTTATTAATTATAAAATTTAGAATTATTAAATCATAAAAAACTCTTTTAATATTTCTAAATATCAATAACGATAGTTGTGTAATGCATGGGTTACCCGCTAGTTCTCCCTAAATATGTCATTTTAGAAAGTTTGTTGTCCAAATTTTGTAAATGTGATCGCTGATTTCATAAAATGGGTAGTCGTGGAAAATATCTTCATGGCACAATAATTTTTATTTCATAACGAAGTAAAGAGATGAAAAAGGCAGTGATCAAAGTTAAATCATGTACCGCAAAAGCACTTTAAGACAAGTACTTCTTTTTCTTTTTAACAAGAGGAATTTCCTATGAGCACGGAAATGAAGCCTTTGAAAAAGTTTTCTATGTGATTCTTTCGAACAAAGAAATGGGCTATATCTCGAATGATCTTATTCAAGGGAATTTTGGAGAAAAATCTAGTATGTGCTCCAACCTCCTGAAATATTTATCTATATCTATCATGTCTTGAGCGCTCTCTCTCTTCTCCAATTCATGTACTATTTTCTCTCATGAAAAATAAAATCAACCCAAATGAGTAATTCATGTGTTTCTAAATTCCTTAATTGGGACTCAAAACGACATGCCACCCGAAGTATATATGTTTTCTCTTGCATTTTCTTCCTACCATAGGATTTTTGCATGTTTGAGTAGAATTGGGATATAATACCGTGAATGTATGAATAGTATTATATCCCAAACTTTATTTATAAGATGATTATATCCTCGATTTTTATATTTAGGATACACACAACCATAACACGTGAGCTTGAAAAAAAGCAGTCCAAATAAGGGACATCCCATAAGAGAAATTAAGCAAAACATACATTAAGTAAAATTTTATTGAGCATGAAACATATTTATATCCCGTCATCCAAACTGGGGAGAAAGTCCCTATAGTTGATTCCAAGAGTGTGGCTCTAACCAATGTCTCAAGTTAAGCGTATAAGCTCAAGTTTAGTTCGCAAAGCAAAAGAAAACGACTTTGATGATCAATTAATGTTCAAATATGAAAAACTTATGTGGTGGATGTAAATTAGTGTAACAATTTAAAAATCATTCGCGATGGTATAATAATTTATTTAATCTATGCGAACCAAGTCAAAACAGGTCTCATAACCAAAACGATTTGACATGGTACTGACAGATGGATGCTACGTTAGCTTCCACGCAGCACCGCTCGATCGTGGTGCCCAAAAACATCACGACGATTATTATTGTTGATTGCTAGGTTATGAAAACCTAAAATCGAGCATCTTCGAAATTTTGAGCTCTTTCATGAAAGCTTCTAGCACACATGAACACAAATGGAAACAAATCACGACTAATATGTGCCACGTGGAGGTGGATGCAACATCTAAATCAACACCATGTCAAACTATTTTGATTGCGAGACCCGGTTTGGCTTTGGTTCACATGAACAAAATAAATAATTGTACTTAAGCAGACGATTATAAGTTGTGATACCAATTTGTATCCACAAGTTTATTTATAGTTAGTGTAGTCTCTAATATTATAAAAATAAATAATTTTTTTTATCGTCCTCCGTCCGTGTGCGATATCAATACTGATTCTGTTTTATGTCCGCCAAGGCCCACGTACGCCCAGAGCGATCCGCTCGCGTGCTTTCCGATTTTCCAAGCCAATCAGATCAAATCGATCGCTCGCGCGCGTGCTTTCACACTTCTTTCTCACAGCTAATAACAGTTCATACACACAATTTTTCACAGCTAATAACAGTAGATGCTCACTCACAGGTCTCATAACAATACTGGTAAATGTGCTTGCTCTTAAACACTTTACTATTTTCAGTTAATGGAAAGCATTTTACTGTATTTTCTTAGCGATGACTTTGAGAGGGCTTGCGAGACATAACACCATTCCACATTTTTCTGTCATGTCTATACCACTCTCCTTGAGCTCTTCAGGAAGCGACCAGTCAAATTGATGCACTAATGTCCCCACAACAAGGTATTATTATAAAAACGACGTCACGATTGATATTGATTATATTTATCACAGTCCGATTTTGTCCGTCGCTGACGTTATCGTATATAACCCTCACCCTCACCCACACGCTCATGTCCCATAGCCAGCCTCGTGATGCCGCTGACTTGCCCCTGCATCTGGTAGTCCCAAAATTCCCCAAAATCAAGGACCCTAATCCCCAAAACTAGCAAATCCTAAACCCTAAGAATTGGGGCTTAGGCTTAGCAGTCAGATCCTTGTCGCCGTGAGCTACGCGTAGCATAAGCCACTACACGCACGCGCTCTCAGGCTCCCGCTAGCTTCGCCCATGCGAGCACGACAGCAGCATCACTACCGCCGTGGCCCGTCTCTGTTGCCTTGGACCGGTCCTGCGCTTGCATTAGCTACCATGCGAGACCGAGGATCGCCTCAACGTGGCTTCTCGCTGCACCGTGGAGTAGGACCGAGGTGGTGGAGGAGACGTGCAGCATCAGTTTTGCTGCCGCCATGTTCACCGCCGCGCACAAGCCTACCGTCGTTGCCGCTCCGCTCAGCATCGCCATCCTTGGTTCGCCCTTTATTGGGGTTGTGCACGACATCCGCTCCGCCAAGATGCTCGGCCGCTATCGCCCGCGCCGGTGAAATCAGGGAGAGGGGAATGAAGTGAGGTGAGGGTTAGGGTTTTGAGACCAGGCGGCGATTTTTTCAGGGTTGACGCGATCTGGGCCGTCCAATTTCGATCCGATGGGCGTCATCACTCCTACACAGACTCCAACCACCCTAATCCGATCTCAGTCATTGATCAGAATCCGACGGTTGTGGCTGATAGGGCTACGGGTGTTCTCGGGCCACCGCCTGATGATGGGCTGTGTGCACTTCCGCGCGTTTTGGCCAGCCTCGCCTGCTGGGTGTAACGACCCGCTTTCCTTTTCCCTGTTGTAACTGGTTTTCTGGATCTTAATCTTTTCCTATCCTGTCAGCTGTGCCTCCGTTTTCCCTCTCCCCGGCTAGCCGACTACCTTCTCTCTTGTGCCGAGTAGAGTTGCTACTCAGTCCTTGTACCCTGCCCTTATCCTTGTCTTACTCGGACCTCTTTGCTGCCGAGTGAGCACGGTGATGTGGCCGACTACCTTGTTGAGACCTGTTGCTTCCTTGTCCCCCGAGTTGCACCCACCCGTTGGACGCCGACTACCGAAGTGGTGAAGAATCAATCTTCACCTAACCGCAGTATCGCTTGGACCAGTGGTCAGTCCGAAGCCCGGTCAGTGAGATTTCTTCAACCTGTCCTAGCCTTGACCTTAATGTCTTATCGCAGCTACAGTGCCTGCCAACTCCTCTGACCAGTTGGACTCCAAAGTCACTTCCTGTCATATCCCTGTCAGTTCATCTTGACTTCCTTGCTCCACCCGTTGCCCAGCTCCACCGTGCCTCAACCTTGCACGTCGGCTATATATATATATATATATGGCCAACCGTGCCCCCCCTTCTTCCTTTGTTTTTGCAAACCGGCCAGCTCCAGCTCTGCTAAGTTTTCATCCTCTCAAGCTTTGGAGCCCTGTCGCCTGGTTCGCAAGCCTGGTTCAGCCGACTGCCCCCTTTTCGGCAGCCGACTACTTCTTGGTCCTTTTTCTTGGTGTTTTACTTCTCCTGCTTATCAGTGTTTCTTTCTGCTTGTTCAGAACCTGAACCGGTGGACGATCCCGAAGCCACCTTCGCCGAAGAAGACCCCTCCTTGGAACAAGGCAAGCCTCTTTGATCATATTGTTTCCCATATATGCAAAACTATGTTGTTTGGAAAATATATGCATGCTTAGTTACACCTTTTTAAACTGTTGGCCTCGGTTATGCAAGCGCAACCGATGGACCCGCCCAGTAGTAGCACTTATTTGGTAGGATGTTGTTATATTTCCCCCTTGAAGAGCCCCACAAATGGCACGCTAGCATCCTATCTGAGGATACGATGCCGAGTAAAATGGCTTAGCTCTGCAACGTTGTTTGTCGTTGGGAAAAATGATGGGTTTTACTAAACAGTTTGAAAAACCCGATACCTTGTGTATCGGCGCGTTTTGTGAAATAAAGGAAAGATTTGTGAAAATCTTGATGTACAGAGACAGTGCCTGTGTGGCTTGGCTATGTATTATCATTAAGGATCGATTCCCATGGCGTAGATTTGTTTGTCAGTGATTTGTGAAAAGTATTTGATGGAAAGGGAACCGTGACCTGAGTTTGCCGAGTAAGCAAACGGAAGGCCTGTGTGGCCAGAAACGGATCTGTGTGGTCCGGGGTGTTAAGCACCATAAACAAGTGTATGAAAAGTAAACAGGATGAAGATCATGCTCCCGGGTTGTAGCCAGGGCAGCAAAGTTTAAGCCCCCGGGTTGTAGCCAGGGCGGCAATTCAGTCTTCGGGTTGTAGCCAGAAGACGGTGATAAGCACGCTCCCGGGTTGTAGCCAGGGCAGCAGTGTTTTAGCTAGCTGGTTGTAGCCAGCCTAGCGGGCATTTAGTGCCATGATCATGCTCCCGGGTTGTAGCCAGGGCAGCGATGATGAGCCCCCGGGTTGTAGCCAGGGCGGCCGACTAGCTAGCTGGTTGAAGCCAGTGTAGCGGGCATCAAGTGCCACAGCTGAGATTTGGTTGTAGCCGAGTCTCAGGGTCAACGAGTGGTTGTAGCTACTCGGGAGATAAAGGACCAACAAATGCAAAGTAAAAGATAATAAGAACACGTATGATTATGCTTGATTCTTTAAGTGGTGAGTTGTTGAAAAGCAACTTGCGGATTGGATGGAGGCGTGAGCCTCTGTCCGCCAACTAAAAATTGGAACTCACTAGTGTTTGCAAAGAAAAGAGTTTAATAAGGCAGTCTTTCGCAAATGAAACCCTTAGCTCTTCTTGTCTAACCAACATGGCATCATTCCCGGCTTGCTGAGTACGAAAGTACTCACCTTGTTCATATATATGTATAGTAGGTTTTGGAGTGGAAGACGAAGATCCGACTGCTGCCGAGTTCCTCCAAGACCAGGCCGACTACGAAGACCTCTGAAGGTTTCGAGCCTAGTTCCCAACCGAGCCTGTGGAGTAGTTTTTGTCCAGCTTCCGCCCTGTTCTGCTGTTTCGCTAGTTTACCAGTTGATTATTTTTGCCCATCCCGGGTCTGTCCTGGATGGATCTCCTTGTACGTATATGTAAGTACTCTGTTATGTATTATTGTAACTCTGTGTTGCATCATTGTTGTGCGTACCCGACTACTGATCCTGGGATCGGGTGCCTTATGCACATGGTGGCCTTCCACCTAGTCGGGAGGCGCCACACTGGGCCAGTGCACGCCTGTAGGCCATGACCAGCCGTCGACCCAATTGGTTTTCCTTTATTTCTTTGCCCGAAAATTATTTTTGATTTACAGAAATGCCCTTTAATTAGCTTAAGCCATTATTTGATGCCATAAAATTCCAAGAAAATCTCCTTATGTATTTAAGAATATTTCTTGTTTTGTAATCTCATGATATCTGGAGGTTGATCATAGCTCCTCTTAAGCTGGCTTACAGAAAGAAGGCGTTCAGGAAATTTCTCCAAATGCTACAACTAAAAATTCTCATATATTGTAAAATATGATTTAATTTCTACGGTTAAAATTCCCTTTACCTATTATAACACATGGGTATTTTTCTAGTTTACTATAACAATAATTAAACGAAGCAATTTACCCGTCAAAAGCATTGGATCCGGACTTCGCCCAATGGAGTCCGGAAGAGCCGAACCGGTGTTCTACTGGTCGAAGTGCCGGCCCTATCAGGAGCCCTGGTTAAAAGCCCACGTTAAGCTGCCGTCCTTATATATACGACCGAACACCGTCCCGATTCGTTCACGCCCGCGTCCCCTGCTTGCACACATCACGGGGCACCTGCGGCCTCGGTAACATGGACAAGAACGGCGCACCGGAAGACGTCGAGATCGGCGAGCACGAGCGGAAAGGTGCGCGTTCGTGCTGGTTCCTGATCTCTTCCCCGGTTTTTTTTGGGTTTTTCTTTGACTGGTCATGGCGTGCATGTGTGTGCATGCGTGATCTGTTCTTCGAGTTCTGGGACACCTGTGGATTCAGAATCGTTTGGTTGGCTTGCCCCGGCGGCGGTCTGTGGCTTTCCTTTCCAGGGACGGTATGGACGGCGACGGCGCACATTGTGACGGCGGTGATCGGCTCCGGCGTGCTGGCGCTGGCGTGGAGCGTGGCGCAGCTCGGCTGGGCGGCCGGGCCGCTCGCCCTGGCCGGCTTCGCCTGCGTCACCTACTACACCTCCACTCTGCTCGCCAACGCCTACCGCGCCCCCGACCCCGTCACGGGCACCAGGAACCGCACCTACATGGACGCCGTCAGATCATACCTCAGTACTCACCTCTCTCTCCCTCAACAAACGTAAAAAAATTTCTTGTCTCCATCTTGTTGATTAAACAGAACGCAATGCCAAAAAATTTTCAGGTCCTAAAGAGGTGTTCATGTGCGGAATCGCCCAGTACGTCAACCTGTGGGGCACCATGGTTGGCTACACCATCACCGCAACCATAAGCATGGTGTGAGTAACCGAACAGATCAGTCCAACTTCCTTCCGAATTTAGCTTTTCCATCGATCAGGGTCGACTTGGGAGTGCTAAATTTCGTTTCCTTTTTTTTTTTTGGTGCGAAGAGCGATCAGGAGGTCGGATTGCATCCACCGGAACGGCGCCGGCGCCGAAGCGCGGTGCGAGAACACGTCGGCGACGGTGCTCATGCTGGCGTTCAGCGTCGTCCAGGTGGTGCTGTCCCAATTCCCCGGCCTGGAGCACATCACCTGGCTGTCCGTCGTTGCGGCGGTCATGTCGTTCGCCTACTCCTTCATCGGCCTCGGCCTCTCGGTGTCGGAGTGGGTGTCACACGGCGGCCATCTCAGCGGCAGGATCCAGGGCGCCACAGCGGCCTCCTCGAGCAAGAAGCTCTGGAATGTGCTCCTTGCACTGGGGAACATTGCCTTCGCCTACACCTTCGCAGAAGTGCTGATTGAGATCCAGGTTTGCATGCACGACTGATGATTCGTCATCCACAAACTCAGATATCTCTGAACCAACACTGGCTACTGGCATCAACAGGACTTTCTCTGTCCGTGTCAGTTTTTTTAGTCCAACTAGCAATGTACGTTCTTATCACTAATGCACCTTTTCCATCTGTTTTGCTTTTGTAGGACACGCTGAAGCCGTCACCACCTGAGAACAAGACAATGAAGAAGGCAGCAATGTACGGAATTGGAGCCACCACCATCTTCTACATCTCAGTTGGCTGCGCCGGATACGCCGCATTCGGGTCAGATGCTCCGGGCAACATCCTGACGGCATCCGGTTTGGGGCCCTTCTGGCTCGTCGACATCGCCAACATGTGTCTCATCCTCCACCTCATCGGAGCATATCAGGTCAGTACATCACAGCTCAGCTCACATCTAAGCTGAGCGAACCGAGCCCTAGTAATAGAATACTACCAGTAGAGATCACCGTAAAAGTTCTCTAAACTGGGTTAATCTCTCAATGCAGGTTTATGCACAGCCCATATTTGCGTCAGCGGAGAGGTGGATCTCCTCCCGGTGGCCGGAGGCCAAGTTCATCAACAGCGCATACACCGTCAGCGTCCCGCTGATCCAGCGAGGCTCGGTAACCGTGGCACCGTACAAGCTCGTTCTCCGCACCGTCATAGTCGTGGCGACGACGGTGGTGGCGATGATGATACCGTTCTTCAACGCGGTGTTGGGTCTCCTCGGCGCGTTCAGCTTCTGGCCACTGACCGTCTACTTCCCCATAAGCATGCACATTGCCCAGGAGAAGATCACCAGGGGGACGAGGTGGTATCTCCTGCAAGGCCTGAGCATGGCGTGCTTGATGATCTCGGTGGCAGTGGGTATAGGCTCTGTGACTGACATTGTGGATAGCCTGAAGGTTGCAACCCCTTTCAAAACTGTCAGCTAAGAGCTGTGCTGGAGTATTATTGTAGAATAGTGACAAACAGAGACAGTAATGAGTTTGTACAACAAACGTAGGAATCTGGACTCTGATTCTGTGTCTGTGTGTCAATTTTCTCAGATATTCGGTCGGTTCTTGAGACTTCTGAACTTGCTGGATCAGATAGATTGACACATTAGGTTGTTCCTGCTCTGATTAAACAGATTGGCACGGAGCAGAAAGGAACTTGGAAAGAAGTTGAAATATTGTAGTAGTATTGGAATAACCTGTACAATGGCCTTTGCTTGCTACTAGTGTTTCCTGTAACTGAAAAAATTTCAGCACATGGATGTTTTAACAGTATGGTCATATTCTACTTGGATTGCAGTGCGGTACATCATAAGGCTTCGCGTATCATTTTTACAGAAACTTCAGAGTACATGACTGAAATTTGTGCAGGGTAGCTTGTACATATGTGCAAGCTTTCAGAGGCTGCTAAAAACCTCCATATTATTACCAGCCTACTAGTTACTATTCACTAGTTCTAAGGCCCTAATTGGCGGCCCCCAGAGTGTTGCTACTGGGTGCCTTTTGATCTTGCTGGTAGTATTATTTTACAGAGAAACGGATAGCTGTTCTTACTTCATTTCATTCTTGTTCTTTGCCTTCCCGTTTGCTGAGTTAGAGTCGATGTCGATGAGCATTTTCACAACTTCTCTCATGGTTGGGCGTTCAGAAGGCAGTTGAACAGTGCAAAGAATGGCAATGTTCAGGACCTTTGTCATGTCCTCTGATGCATGGCTGCTAATTTTTGGATCAAGAACAGCTGCAGGATTCTGGCTGGCCAAATGAGATGAAACCCAGGAGACAATGTCCAGTTCGCCGTCAAACTGTTGGTCTATCGGGCTACGACCAGTAAGCAACTCTAACAGCACAACGCCAAAGCTGTAAACATCGCTCTTCTCTGTCACCTTCAGAGAATAAGCAAGCTCTGCATTTTGAGACGAGCTGATGTTAGATTGTCAAATCTACAGAACTATGCATAATATGCATCTCAGAATTATACGGTTTGGAGTATGGATGCAGTTTGCTTTGAGAATCCTTTTTTAATAACATTGTCCATGACTATCTGAGCGTACAGCGGTCAATTTTCATATGCGACCTGACCATTCCCGGTGGACCCCCGCATCGGAGGCAGTGGAGGATGGCGGGGCCATCAGCGGTCGGGCACGACAACCGCGGCAGGTGGTGGTTGAAGGGGAGGCTGCTATCGGGGAAGGAAGGGGATGGAGGGGGAGGGGAGGAGGCCGGGGCCAAGCAGCATTCGGCGCACGAGAGCGGCGACTCGGCGGTGGTAGAAGGGGCGCCGGTCGGGGAGGGAAATGGATGGATGGACCGATGGGCGGGACAGCCGCCGACCAAGGCCGAAGCCATGCACGCAATGGAGAGGGGAGGGGCTGAAGGAAGGTGGCGCCGCGGCGGCGGTCGAGGCGGAAGGGGAAAAGCTGGAAGAAGAGGTAATACGCATCTTTTTTCTTCCTCTATACGGGATTCATACAGAATACTAACCATGAACATTTACTACTGTACAACTAAGAAACGACAATAACATACAACAGCAGAAGTGTCTCAGAGCTTACCAGGAGCCATGTAGCCATGGGTACCAGCGAAGCAGCTAAGAGGCGAACCTTCCACCAATTTGGCGATGCCGAAATCCGCAAGCTTCGCTTCATACTCCTCATCCAGTAGTATATTGGTGGACTTTATGTCACGGTGGATTATGGCCGGGGAGCAATCATGGTGAAGATACATGATGCCCTTTGCAGCTCCAACAGCAATCCGGTACCTCTTGTCCCAGTCCAGCTCTGGCTGCCCAGCCTTGAACTCACGGCGGATTGCATCGTAGAGATTGCCATTCACCACATACTCATACACCAGAAAGTTTGATTCCCCACCGGTCAAGAATGCATGGAGTTTCAGGATGTTCCGGTGGCGGATTTTTCCAAGAGTGTTTATCTCAGTCCTCATGACCTTTGCATCATCACGCTTCCACAGTTGCTTCACAGCCACAACTCCCCTCCCCTTGCTCAATTCAAGCCTGTAAACTTTGCCAGTGCCTCCACAGCCAATCAGATTATCCACATCCAAGTTGCAAATCTCTTCCGGATCAAGCTCAGGGGGATGGAAAGACTCAAGAACCCACTTTGAGTCATTGTCGTCGCCGCTCTCAATGTCTCCCTTGCCGTGGAACTGTTCGAGCTTGTAATTTTCATATCTTAGGCATGCCAACCCAGATAGGAGAACAACCAGAGATGTCACTATTATCAGCACAACAAATAGCCTTCTCCGTGAGAAGTTCTGATGGTTGTCATTCCACGGGCATGATCTTAAATTGGTGGCAGTTTGCCTCCAACCTTCTGAAACTTCAGTAATACAAAGGCCATCATTTTCAGAGAATGCATCATCTCCAGCTATCATCAGGAGCTGTGAAGGCACTGGTCCAGATAATTTGTTGTGAGAGAAATCAACATAACTAAGCTTCAGAGATTGCAATCCTTCAGGGATTTCACCAGAAATCATGTTGTGAGATAGGTTGAGTGAATTCAGATTGAATAGAGAGGCTAGTGTGTCTGGAATGATGCCAGTCAAAGAATTGTCTGCAAGGTTCAGATCAGCTAGGCTGTTGCACATACCAATATCAGGTGGTATCAATCCTTCCAGATCATTTTGTTCCAAGTGCAGGAATGACAGCTGCTTCAGACTTCCAATCTGTGCGGGGATTTGGCCAGAGAATCTATTGTTGAAGGCAACAAGCTTCTGAAGCTGGGAAAGCTTCCCCAACTCCACTGGAAGCTCACCAGAGAAGGCATTATTATGAACATACAGCTGGTTCAGAGTTGCCGAAATGCCTATATCAGAGGATATGCCGCCGACAAATTTATTGTTGGCAACGTCAATAATCACAGCATTAGGCAATCCCCATATGCCACTGCTAATTCTACCAGTGAACTGATTTTGACTTATTCTGAACCTCTGAAGTGTCTTGCAAGAAGAGTAGGAGCTGGGGAATTCACCTGAGAAGTTGTTATCCAAGGCCAGCAAGAACTGCAATTTGTTGTTTTGGCACAGGAACCTTGGAAATTCACCAGAAAAATAATTCTCAGATATGTCGATTGCATTGAGTGGTGAGAACCGGCCAAGGTTTGCAGGGAACTTTCCTGAGAACTGATTTTCATAGGTTGAAAATGACTCAAGAAACTTCAAGTCCCCCAATCCTTCAGGAAGCACACCAGAGAAGTTATTTCGGTAAATATGAAAGACCTTCAGCTTCTTCAGGTCAGCTATCTTCTTGGGCAGAATACCACTTAGCTGATTCTGGGACACATCAAATTCGGACAACAATGTCAAACGTGCAAGCTCAGGAGGAATTTCACCAGTAAAGTTGTTTTGATAGAGCTCAATCTTCCATAGGTTACGCAGGTTGGATATTGCTTTTGGGAACACACCGACAATCTGATTGCGTGAGAAGTCCAGTGTTCCAAGTGAGACCAGATCAAATATTGAAGCTGGTAATTCTCCTCTAAGGTTGCATTGCCCCAAGAATAGCCATGTCAAGTTCTTCAGGCTTCCAATACTTTCAGGAACATCACCTTCATCGAAGTTGTTCTCTCCTAGACCTAATTCAGTTAGGCCTGATAATCTGCCAACCCATACCGGGAATGGTCCATAAAAATCGTTTGTTGATAGGTCAAGAACTTGTAGTTTGAGCAATGTTGAAAGATCAGGTAATTTCCCTGTCAAACTGTTTGTCGACATATTAAGAACCTGCAGATTTGTGCAGTTGGCTAGTGCAGCAGGAATAGTGCCTGAGATGGAGTTTGCACCAAGCTCCAGTGTGCGTAATTGGGGAAGAAGAGAAAATGACGACGATATAGTTCCTGATAATGAGACATTGGAGAGTGATATTCCAATGACACCACCAGAATTTTGGTCACATGTGACACCGTAAAATTGGCATGGTGAGTGAGACTCATCCCAACTGCGTAAATAATTTTGTGGATCCTCCAGATGACTTTTTATGTCCAAGAGAGCATCTTTTTCAAGAGGTAGAGATATAGATATTCCAAACTCCAGAAACAGGATAATGAAGCATAAATATATCTGAAGCTGCTGAGGCGACATTGTGTTGTTACTTGTTAGCAGCACTGTATACCTGAAAGTGGAACTTACGTTAATTTTGGGATGTCATACTCGATTCTTTTATGATATCAATATCTTGAGATTTTCAGAAAAGTAAACACTATTTAAACTTCGGAAAAAGAATGAAAGCTATGTGTAGTTATCTCCCACCACACTGATAGTTGAATAGGGTTGAAAGAAAGTGAAGTGTGAAAAGACCAAAAGTTGTATCATTGTACTGAAAGCCAGTTACTGAATAATCATGGGGACCAAGTAATAAAAAGAGTAATTAGACACTTCTTCCTTTAGCAAATATCAGCCCTTTTTTGCGATGAAAATATCAGCACCTTTTGTTCTCTCTTTAAAATAAAAGTGTATTAAAAAAACCAAGTTTGCTCCAAACTTCTCTGGATCTGGATAAAGTAGTTTACTGTGTTAAATGAGCACACTTTTGCCTGGGCTTATGGCTTTTGGCACCGTTGTTTTTAGCTTATGACTACTTAGCTTATTACGGATATATCTTTTAAACTGCTAAGTGGTGTTTTTTAAAAAAATCTTTCTGATATAAGTTTCTTAAAAAATCAAATAAATTTATTTTTAAGTTTGTAATAGTTAATACTTAATTAATCATACATTAATGATCTGTCTCATTTTGTGTGCAGCTATTAAGCTCGGTTTATAAGCTGTGCCAAACGCTAGTTGTTCTTCAGCAAAACAAATGCGTACAGTACAACTTTTTCTTAAGACCTCTTTCATGAGGACAGAAAATAAAAGAAAGAGATACTCCTAAGTAGCAATACCAAATCTCATACTGTTCCAGTCAAAAAAAAAATCTCATACTGCTCAGTGCAGATTTAAACAATAAATCAGCCAGATATTTTAGCAGATTCATTGAATATACCCCATACCTTTTTCAGCCTGTCAGTTAATTACGATTAGGTCATGTAAGTGTTCATACTTCATATCAGCATTTAACCCATACAGAAAGTGGATGCACTGCCAAAGACCGTTTTGGAGCAAAGCAACGGTCCTTACTGCCGCTGTCAATGTCATATATGGCTTGTCTAGTAGTAGAAGGTAGTATTTCTTCATGCCTAGGTTCTGAATTCTGATGCGGTTTGAACAATTGATACTTGTGGACCACATGATCAAACGCTGGGGACTGGGCAGTGACAGCATGGAGCTCTACTATTGAACATGATATGCAAAGGGTTATTCTACATTAAATTTTACACTTTCTGCATGCATCCTACTGACTCAGCTAACCTGTACTGTTTTGTCCAGAGTAATGGACACCAAGGCATCATTATCATTTGTCAAATATATGAACAATGGGAACGCAATGCTTATTCCGCTCCTTACTGTCCCTACCAGCAATTCTTCATCCTCTTGGATCACAAGAGCTACGCTAAACAACAATATTTACATGTGGTTACCACCTCTTTTCGAGAAAAGTAAGAATCAGATCATGAGACACAATGTCAATATGTCAGAAACTAAACCTAAGACGCATAACTCTTTAGTAGAACAACCCATTTCCTTTTACTTCTCAGTGGCCCTTCCCGATGAAACTACATAAACTAGACTCCCACAATACACAACTGGCGTCAGGCATGAACTGAAGCGATTACATGATATTGAGTCAAGAAATGCAGGAATCAACATAACATCGATGACAAAAACCGAAGGATATACTGAAAGCTATGCAGGGCTCTTCCTGAACGCCATTCAGTTAACCGACAGAAACACAAGGACAAAGAAACTATGTACTACTAGGAAGGAAGTCCAGGCTTTACAGCAGCAAAACGCTAGAGCTCAATTCTAAACCAGCAAGATCGGTGGCATGGAAGAGACTTATCCATGGATCAAACCGATCGAGAAATGTAAGTGGATATATGAGCAAGCGGAGAGGAAACGCACCAGCTAGAAGTTCGCAGGTAGCAGCAACCGCAGAATTAACTGTGTAGAACTCCGCCCGAGCGGTGTGGCACAGGAGAGAGGAGATGAGGGCGTAGGCGGTCAAGAACTCAAGATATATAGCCGCGCGGACGCGAGGGCGCGTACTTTGTTATGGTGCAAGTAGTGGTGCGGCGGGAGGGAGCGGAAGGAAGAGGCCACGCGGACAGGAGACGCCGGCGCCTCTTGTTCTGTTGACGCGGGCGGCCGCGCCTTTAGCCCCCCCTGCGCCGTCCGATGCGCCGGATACAACCGCATTTCAACCCGTCGCGTCTCGGGATCCGCACGCGCTCCCGGGCGAGGTGCGAGCCGGAATCTTCGCATCCTGTGGATCGCGCAGGGCGGCGCGCGCGCGGTGGACGCTGCCCCGCCACGCCACTTGTCCCCGCGCGCGGCGAAAGCGACCGCTCCGCGAATACGCGATGGGACGGGACGGGAGTGCGCTTGCTCTCGCGGGCGGCGCGCCCGTGCGTGCGCGCACCGTCACACACGCACGTCCTGATACTACTAGAACACCGAGATGAGATGCCGCCGCCGCCGCTACCGGCCTACCGCTACTGCCGCTGTTGCCGCAATCCTCTCTTGTTTTTTCTCTTTCCTTTTCTTTACCCTTCGAGAGCGCGAGCCGATCGTGAATTCGAGAAACTTTCCCGTATGTATCATCCGATCCGGTGGTGAGATATTTCTCAACTCTCGCGCGTCCCCTCGCCGTGGAATGGGCTGAACTGCTGACGTACATGCACTACCAGCTGGAGAGTAGCCACCTGTGCAGTGTGTGCCATGCATAGACGTTGGAATCCTCACCTGTAAAACGAAAGGAGAAGAAGCCTCGTATTTTCTGAACCTGTGATGGGTATAATTCCGTCTCTGCTTCGTTCACCGCTGCCTGCGAGTAACTGGGTTCAGAAAAAAAACAGCGCAGCAATCATAAGGGCCTCGACAGGCATGCAAGCAAGGAGACAAGAGCGGCATGACAAAAATTCAAACAGAAATTGGAGTCAAAGATCTGCTGATTCACCCCCGTGCCCTACATGGACAACGCTACAATTTCAGATAGCAAGAGCACAAACCGAAAGCTGCCTGGCCGGTCTCTGCCTGTGGCTCCCAGCGACAAAAGCAACTCTCTTGCCGATTCATTTGTCAGATGTGTTCTTCCTCATGATGTACGCGTGGCACGTAAAGTATTCCAATCGACTACGGAGTGACTGGAAAATGTCGGCATACTAGTATTTTTGTACAAGAAGAAAGAATACAGTTTTGTACACATATGACTGATTAGATTGAGATGCTCTTCTTTTTCTTGGCACAACGTTAGCCCCGTGAACTGATATGCAGCAGAATTCCAGTCACAAGAGCAGAGTATGGCACAAGCAGGGAAGTGCGCTGTCTGATTGAAAAGTACCAGTTGGCTTTGGCTCGGCATTGTATAGTTAAACAAATATAGGCATAGCATCACTGAAGTTAACCGCCATTACATCAGCTTGAGCCCCCGAACAGTGTAACGATTTAGTGCCGATCTGTTGTTAAGATCAAACCTTAATTATTGCAGCAGTGGATGTCCCTGCTCAAGCAGATGCTGCTTTTTGCATGTGAGCTTTTGACCTGTCCCTGGTGTGAGGTGGACAGTAATGGAATTATTTGTTTAATAATTATTCAAGCTGTTGATGAACAGTTAAGTGGAATCTGTCCATCTCCAAGTACACATAACCTGAAGCTACATTATCACGGGACACTCATTCTGATTGGCCAGAATGCGTTTCTTCATACATTTGGGGACCTATACTGCATTATTGCACTCATGCAGTGACAATTCCGGCTCATGATCCACTTGAATGACCAAGGAATTCGGTCTCATGTTCTTGTCAAGGACGTGATAAGATACTAGCGTTTAGCCTCATTTGGCCTGCAACTTGAGGAGACAGTCTTTTGGTGCTAGTAGGTTTGGACTATCACTAGTCGAGGCAGCCACTACGATCGTGCAACTGCATGAGTAGTTGCTCAAGGGCTGGAACAATGTTGCTGTTCCTTGATAATTGAGCACCCGTGGTTAACATTTGCCTAAATGGCTAGGGATCTAGGTGTAGTAGAGGTGTCAACACTCGAGATTCTGCATTTCTATCTGTGAGATAGACGCACAGGGATGCAGCTGACAGGATGATTAGTTCTAGTCAGCGTCTTAGTAGCCTCGGAATATGTTCCATGTTCCATTGAGGTGATTCTTCATAGGTCGTACTCGAGATGATTCAGTGAGCACTTTAGTATTGTAAGGGATCAGACTTTTCGCGTAGTGCGTAACATTCAGGCATGATGCCATGGGCCATGGACGCATGATCTTTCTACGAAGCTTGGTTACAAGCCTACGTAACCTGCAAAATCCAACGGACAACCTGCACCAAAACAACAAAATTTGAGTAACTTCTATGATACTATCGCATATGGCTGTAACGTGATGCAGCCTATAACTCTTTGTCAGTATAAATTACGGGGTCAGAGCAAGCTGAAGGGAAAACATATGCTTATCTGCAAGGCGTGCTTCCAGACAAAACCGGGTGTTTTGGGGCGGCAAGCTATCATGAACTCGTGATTGAAACAAGTTAACGTCTGATCTCCATCTCAAGCCGCCCAATGCATAAATAAATAAATTATTGCCCATGGTCATGGATGGACGTGTAGATTTTCTAATCTACTTAACTGGGTGTTTAGCCTATACATGATAATCCTAATTGCGAAAATTTAGAGATGATTAACTGACCGGCATGTTAGGAGGCCATTAGCACAATCCATGTAGTCTCCTCTACAGGATCCGGAGTGGATGTAGGGGATGAAGTCCCTCGAACCGCTTCGATGCTTGATGTAGATGAAATAGTCGTAGTAAAGGTACGGGCAAGTTCGCTGGCTTGATCCCGAAGGAGTCGCCGGCGATCACCCGTGAGGTGGCCTTATTCTTTCGGGCGTCACCTACGCGGTCCAAAGATAGCCACATGTTCGCCCTTCAGCGCCTAATTGATCGGGAAAAAATTTTAGGGTTTCGGAAAGAAGATGAACATGAGAGAGGCGTCCCTCTTCACAGCCACGCTTCCCTTTTAATATTGTGTTGAGGGAGATCGGGGCGATTCAAACAAACATGAAAAGATTTAGCGCTACCGATCATTGCGTGTTAATTAAGGAGGTTAATCGCTACTCAATCGTGGTGATCGCGCAGACAACGGGTGGAAACACCCCGCGCGATTCTCTCCGGTTTTCAAACCGAAATTGAGAGATCAATTTCCCAACAAGACAGTCTATAATTCCATGTCAAATTCTTTCAAAAACAATTCCATGTGGATGATTTATTGGCCCCAATTGATTTGTTCTTCTCCAGCACTGTTAGTATCTTTGTAATCTTGTGTTCTCGCTCAAAACATTTTCTGTTAGACTTAGGTTTGGTTTCTTTTCCATCCTGGGCATGTCGCGTGTGTGGCCACAATGTTGCTGCGTTGTGGCGAGTCGTGTGGCACGATCTGCATGTGCTCAGGATCATGGCAGGCATGGCGAGCTCTGCTCGCCACTACTTTGTTTTCCTATTCTTAGTTAGCACTTGTGTATAAATAGGCAATCAATATATTCAGAAAAGCTGTCGCATTAGCACAGCACCAAAAATTTCTCCTTGTGTTCATCGTGCTTCTGAAGCTGTTTGATCCAGGTCGGAGTGTTTCCGGTTGACATTTGGTATCAGAGCGTATTCTATCCAGGGAGATGCAGCAGCGTTCGGTCCCTCTAGGCGGGCTCTCGCGGTCGCCGCCGTCCTCCATCGCCTTCGCCCGTGCCGCGCAGAGGTCGCCGCGGCACTGAAGTCGTGATCCACCGCACCGTGAAGGAGTCGAGCAGCTCCGCTCAGTTCCCCATGCTCACACGCACCAACTATCAGGAGTGGGCGATGTTGATGCAGGTGAACCTCGAGGCTGCAGGGTGGTGGTACGCCGTCGAGCCGGAGGAGGACGAGGAGATTGACTACCGTGACGATCGGCTGGCGCTCACCGCGATCCTTTGGTCCATGCCACCAAAGATGCTGGGCACGCTTTGCAGCAAGGGATCGACGGCGGCCACCTGGGAAGCTGTGAAGACGATCCGCGTCGGGGTGCAGCGCGTGCGCGAGGCGAACGCGCAGCAGCTGCGCCGCGAGTTCGGCGCCCTGGCGTGGAAGGACGGCGAATCCGTGGAGGACTTCGCGAACCGCATCACCGGCCTCGCCAACAATCTGCGGGTTCTTGGCGACAACATCACCGACGTGGAGATCGTGCGTAAGATGTTGCAGGTCATGCTTGAGCACCTCGCTCAGGTTGCCATCTCAATTGAGACGCTCCTCGACATCAGCACCATCTTTGTTGAGTAAGTGGCGGGGCGACTCCGCGTTGTCGAGCAGCGCCGCAAGCCGGCATCCACCGTCGACAACCAGAGCCGGCTGCTTCTCTGCGAGGAGGAGTGGCTTGCCAGGCTCAAGCTCCACGAGTCCGAAGAGAAGGGCGGCGGGAGCAGTTCAAGCAGCGCCGGCGGCAAGAAGCACGGCGGCCGCTCACGTGGTTGTGGGCATGGAAAGGGCGAGAGCCCTAGTCCGCACGTCGGGAAGGCCCAGTCCGGCGGTGGACAGGGCTATAACCGCGATCAGTGCAAGCGCTGCGGCAAATACGGCCATTGGGCCAAGGACTGCCACAGCAAGCCCAAGGGAGAGGCCCCACGTCGCGCAAGCTGAAGAGGACACGGAGCCAACCCTACTGATGGCACATGCCTCAGTCTTCCCCACCCCGCCGCTGCCGCTGCCGCTGCCGCCGCCTCTCCGCACCGCCGTAGCCCCGACTCCGCTCGAGCACCGTCCCCTTCAAATCGTCGAGGGGAAAGTCTTCGCGCAGCTTGATGGAGACACAGAGCGCGACGATGACCTGTGGTACCTCGACAGTGGGGCAACCAACCACATGTCAGGCTGCAGGAGCGCCTTCATCGATCTCGACATAGCAATCTGTGGCACCGTCAAGTTCGACGACGGCTCGGAGGTGGCAATCGAGGGATCCGGCATCGTGCTGTTCGAGGGCAAGACTGGAGAGCACCTACCTCTCACGGGGGTGTACTTCATCCTGAGGCTCACCACCAACATCATCAGCCTCGGCCAACTCGACAAGGGCGGCTGCGACGTCCACACCAGGCACGGCGTCCTCCGTATCCGTGACGAGAAGGGTTGCCTGATCGCTAGGGTAAAGCGGTCGGTGAACCGGCTGTACTTGCTGCGTGTCAAGTTAGCCCGGCCGATCTGCCTGGCCGCGCGCGCCACCGACAGCGCGTGGCTATGGCACAAGCGCTACGGGCATCTTTACTTCGACGCCCTGCTCAAGCTTGAGCAGTGAGGGATGGTGCATGGCCTGCCCCACGTCGAACACGTGCACCAACTCTGCGCCGACTGCGTCACCACCAAGCTCAAGCGGAGCCCGTTTCCGTCGCAGGCGAAGCGGCCGGTGGAGGGGCTCCTGGATCTCGTGCATGGTGACCTATGCGGGCCCATCATGCCAACGACGCCCGGCGGCAAGCGGTACTTCCTGCTGCTGGTGGATGACCGGAGCCGATACATGTGGCTGGCATTGCTTGCCGCCAAAAGCGACACGCTCGTCGCCATCCGGAAGTTCCAGGCGAAGGTGGACGTGGAGACTGGCCGGCGCCTGCGCATTCTGCGCACTGACCATGGGGGTGAGTTCACCTCGGTGGAGTTCGAGGAGTACTGCGTGGAGCTTGGAGTGCAGCGACAGCACTCGGCGCCCTACACCCCGCAGCAGAATGGGGTTGTGGAGCACTAGAATCAATCGGTGGTGACCATGGCGAGGAGTTTGCTAAAGAGCCAGAGCATGCCGGCGACGTTCTGTGGTGAGACGGTCGCCTCTGCTGTGTTCTTGCTGAACAGGGCGCCTACCAAGGCTGTCGACGGCATGACGCCGTTCGAGGCGTGGCACGGGCGCAGGTCAGATGTGCACTTTCTGCGCACGTTTGGGTGCGTGGCATACGTCAAGACAACGAAGCTGCACTTGAAGAAGCTGGACGACCGCGGCACGCCAGTTGTCTTCATTGGCTACGAACCAGGCGCTAAGGCGTGGCGCTTCTACTACCCGGCGTCGCGCTGGGCCATCGTGTCCAGGGATGCTATCTTCGACGAGCCGGCGTCCTGGAGTTGGAGCGAGGAGAACGAGATCATGTCCTGTGGCTCCGACTTCGTCATCGAGTACCACACTGTGGAGCGGGGCACTGAGTACATCGACGCCAGTACCCACGGCGGCACACCTGAAGCTCCAGCGAGTGCAGCGCCAGCGATGAGTCCTGGAGGTTCAACAATGAGTACACCTGCGCCGACTTCTGCTGCCTCGCTTGCTCCGACCCCAGCGCCCGCACCGATGCCCCAGCCGGAGTTCGTCTCTCCGCCTCCAAATGCGGAGGAGTACCTGGACAGCGACAACGATGACGTTGAGCCCAGGTACCGTGCCATCGACAACGTCTTGGGTCCAGCGTCACCACCCGGACTCGCCGCAAGCCAAGTCACCGCGGAACTGCATCTATAGATCAGCGACGAGCCAACCTCCTTCACCGAGGCTGAGAAGCACCAATCGTGGAGGCAGGCCATGATTGAAGAGATGGACTCCATCGAGAGCAACCAGACATGGTGACTGGTGACCCTTCCGCCCGGTCATCGCCCGATCGGGTTGAAGTGGGTCTTCAAGGTGAAGAAGAACGGCGCCGGCGAAGTGATCAGACACAAGGCCAGGCTTGTCGCGAAGGGCTACGTCCAGCAGCCCGGCATGGACTTCAACGAGGTCTTCGCGCCCGTCGCTCGCATCGAGTCCATGCGGCTGCTACTGGCCCTCGCTGCCCAAGAGGGGTGGTGGGTTCATCACATGGATGTCAAATCAGCGTTTCTCAACGGGGAGCTGCTGGAGGAGGTCTACGTCCGACAACCTCCTGGCTTCATTGTTGCCGGACAAGAGAACAAGGTACTGCGCCTGGACAAGGCGCTCTATGGACTCCGACAAGCACCGTGCGCGTGGAACGCAAAGCTCGATGAGACGCTGGAGGCCCTCGGCTTCAAGCATAGTGCGTCCGAGCACGCCGTCTACGCTCGCGGTGAGGGTGCTTCACGGCTGTTGGTGGGAGTCTACGTCGATGATCTCATCATCACTAGGAATGACGCCACTAAGATCGCCAAGTTCAAGCAGGAGATGAGTGCGAGATTCACGATGAGTGATCTTGGCTTACTCTGTTTTTACTTAGGCATTGAAGTGGAACAGGGTGGCGATGGGATCAAGCTATCCTAGTCGGCATACGCATGCAAGATCCTTGATTGAGCAGGCATGGAGGGGTGCAACCTGTGCCACACTCCCATGGAGCCGCGCCTCAAGCTGTCGAAAGCAAGTACTGCCCATCAGTGGACGCCACTGAGTACCAGGGCATCGTTGGCTGCCTTAGGTATTTGGTGCATACAAGGCCGGACATCGCCTTCGCCGTCGGCTACGTCAGTAGGTTCATGGAGAACCCCACCACCGAGCACCTTAGTGCGGTGAAGCGGATCCTACGCTACATCGCGGGCACGATCGACCATGGCTGCCACTACAGGCGCACCGGGACAGAGGTCAATCTGCTCGGGTACAGTGATGCTGATATGGGCGGCGATGTTGATACAAGGAAGAGCACCACTGGCGTACTATTTTTCCTCGGCTCCTGTCCAATGACCTGGCAGTCCCAGAAGCAGAAGGTGGTCGCTCTGTCCTCCTGCGAGGTAGAGTATATCGCAGGGACGACGACGGCTTGTCAAGGGGTTTGGCTGGCGCAGCTCTTGGCTGAGCTGAAGAGCAAGCAGCGTGCGGCCTTCATGTTGAAGATGGATAGCCAATCGGCTATTGCCCTCAATAAGAATCTTGTCTATCATGATCGAAGTAAGCATATAGATGTTCGCTTTCATTTCCTTCGAGAATGCATTGGAGATGGGAGGATGGACGTTGAGCATGTCCGCACTGAGGAACAGCTCGCCGACATCCTGACGAAACCACTTGTGTGTGATCGGTTCTGTAAACTTCATGTGCAGCTGGGCATTGTCAAGATCGGCAAGGAACTACAGGCTTAGGGGGTGAAATGTTAGTATCTTTGTAATCTTGTGTTCCCGCTCAAAACATTTTCTGTTAGACTTAGGTTTGGTTTCTTTTCCATCCTGAGCACGTCGCGTGTGTGGCCACAATGTTGCTGTGTTGTGGCGAGTCGTGTGGCACGATCTGCATGTGCTCAGGATCATGGCAGGCATGGCGAGCTCTTCTCGGCCACTACTTTGTTTTCCTATTCTTAGTTAGCACTTGTGTATAAATAAGCAATCAATATATTCAGAAAAGCTGTCGCATTGGCACAGCACCAAAAATTTTCTCCTTGTGTTCATCGTGCTTCTGAAGCTGTTTGATCCAGGCTGGAGTGTTTCCGGCTGACAAGCACCACCTCCAGTAATGTGCCAACTGTTCGATGGCCTAACCAAACCTTCGAGCCACTTAGCACAGTGTACACAATAGTTGTAGTTGTAGGCTTGTAGCCCCTGCCTAGCCTGGGAGCATATGTAGCAACGTGTCTAACTCAACAGTCACCACCATAGTCCATGGTACTGTTAGTACCACATTCTCAGGAACACGCGGGTGTGAAAACCAAAGACCTACTGAAGACAAAAGGTGCGTTAGCCAGCAATGTCTCTGCCGCAGAAAACTGTATAGTGGGCGGGCCTCTGCAGTGCACGTCGCCGACTCACCGGCCGCCCATGCCGCGCCGTGAGATGAGCTCCGTAGAGCGTAGACGCAACAGAAGCTAGGATATGTGTCTCGCTCCTGTTACGCGCATGCGTGCGTCGGTGCGTGACAGGCGAAAGGCGAAGAAAGCAAACGGAGTACTGATGTGCAGCATCGCGCGATCGATCGAGCAATCCGCACGGCGATCCACTAGACTTTGCTGACAATGCCTGAACGCTGTTCATCTCCTGGTGAAATTTCTCCCGGTGAAGGCTGCATCCCGGCCTTCGCCATGACAGAACGTAAATTCAGGCTAGCTGTTACTTCAGTACACCAACCAGACTATTGTCTGACTTCTCCCGGCGCACGCAAGCCTCTTACGTTCCTTTCATGATCCTCCGAGCTCCGAGGTCAGATTAATGCAGCTTATTATTGTGAAACAAATTAAACATGTGATTAACTGTAACTGCATCTAAATAGGCAGTTTAGATGAGTTCTTGAAAATCAGGAACAGACACCCATCGAGAGGGGTTTGTCCCTTCCGAACCGACGCCAATCGCGTCCCTAGTCGGTGTATAAATACTCCTACTGTAATGATCGGAAGACAAGAGTAATACAGAGAAATCCATTTTCTATTCCGTCCTAACACGTTATCACGCATGTAGAACTCTACTGAGTTTGCAGAAGAAAGAAGAGAAGAAGAAAGGTAAAACATGGAAGAGTTTGCTGATCTTCACCTTTGTGAGCACCACCGTTCTGTGATGCGTGGTGTCATGTCTTCTGTGCAGTCTCTCGGAGACACTTTGCTCCATCTCCTCCGTCACCGTCGTGAGGAAAGGAGCGACCTTCACTGACACCTTGCGGAGGAAAGGAGAGGCCGCCGGTTCCAAATCTGTCGCCGAGTTGGCTGGCCTGGGACGCCGCTGTTCCGGCACGGCGCGGGTGGTTGGATCCGCTGCCGTGAGGGCCGCCATGGATGACGTCAATGCAGTCCATGCCCGCCAGGAAGCCCCTTTGGCCACACCACCACCACCCCCACCGGTCGCCACCTTCATCCCCACAGGCCATGGATCGATGCCGATGCATCGACGACCGTGGGAGGAGCACGATGCCGGCGCTCCGAAGCCCACGGCCACCGCCTCGACGGCACGCCAGCGTGTTGTGGCCGCGGGGTCGCGCACTGTTTTGCTCGGCAGGCCGGCCTCGACGTCCAACGGAGTCCCAGCAGCGGCCTTAGCTCAAAGGCTAGCAACATCCACCACTGGGGTGCGTCGGACCATGGCGGTTCGAAGCGGCTCACTGCTGCTTTACCGCCAACGGGTGCACGGTAGCGTGGCGGCAAACCGCCGTCCCCGGTCTTCACCATCCTACACCGATGCCAACACCAACTCCTTCCACCAATGGCTTCATCTTCGTGGATGACAGTGACTCCTCCATGGAGGAGTCCTCCTCACCGGCTTGAAGAAGCAACGAGCGGTGGCGCGGTGAAGGCGGCTCCTCGTCGGCGACGGTGACAACCAACTGAGCCGGCTGGAGGAGCCGCTCTCAACGGCGGCGGCGGTGGCTGAACAGAGGGGGAGGAGAAAACCTTAACCGCTCGTCCCGCCCTCGAATTTTTACTGTTACTAATTTAATTTTTTTTTAAATTTACAAAACTAATTTTCGATTTGGGAAATTTGCAAAACTAACCTCTTGCCGCCCTGGGCCACGGCGGTATTTAAAAACCGCCGTGGCCCAGGGCGGCGAATGGCATCCCGTCACCTGGGGCTAACGGCCCCGGTGGCCGTTAGCCACGGAGAGGGCACGTGGATTCGCCGCCCTGGGGGACGGCGACGAATGCCCCCAGGGGGCCGAATGCAAAATTCCATTCGCCGCCGTCCCCTAGGGCGGCGAATGCAATTTTGCATTTGGCCCCTTGGGTGCATTCACCGCCGTCCCCCAGGGCGGCGAATGCATAGGACCGTCCGCGCAGCGATCGGACGGTCCGAATCCACGGTAAATTATTGTAACGCGCGCTAACTACCTTAAAACAGTCATAACTTTCGCATACGGTCTCGGAATCGGGCAAATAAGTACTCTACGGACATCTACAGAAAATTTTACATCCGCTTCCCCCCCACTTCGTCGGGTTTGTCCAAAAAAATTTTGCGAAATTCGGCCGGGAAGATTGAGTTTTTGAGGTCCGAAGTTTCAGCACGGTTTTTAAAGCACACTCGTAATTTTCTACAGGCCACATCTTACATCGGTTTAAGCTGCACCTTTATGAGATTTTGCTATTCTCGTGTTGCTAGTTGAGAAAAAAATATCAACTAGGCCAGGAACCTCCATTTGTGTTCCTGGCCTCTATAGGCCGGCCGCCCGGCCCATCTACTCCCAACCCCGCGCTCGCCTGAAGCAGGCCGAAAGGCTTCCTAGGCTCCGGCCCAGGTTTGGTTTATTTTGCAAAATAGCCCCCCTATATTGAATAATACTGCAAAATAGCCTACTAGTATTTTCTATTTCAGTCCTTGTACTAGTTTCTAATTATAACAATTCGATTTGTACTATTCTAACTAACAATCTAGACCCTGTGAGTACTGAATATAATGTAAATGTTCAAAGTGGATGTCCATGTGCGTTCCCAATGACATATTACATATTTGGGATTATTATTTTTATTGCAATTGATTTATTTCCTTGCAATTTACTTTTCGACCATCTTTAAATTTTGCAATTTATTCATTTTTGCAAACATAAAATTTTGAATTCCCAGTAGTTAAGTCATATTTACTTAATTATATTGGAATTCATATGTAAAATATAATTAGTGACTACTGTCGGCGAAACGGGACTGGGGGTCCCCAGTCCCCGGGGACGCGTGGATCTTCGGCCACGTCAGCCCCTCTGGGGGCCACATTCTGCACAAGTGGTGGCCGGCTACGGCCGTTCTCCCACTGAGTGCCTAGGGCCCGAGCACTGGCGGGGCCCGGGTGCACCTTCCCCGGGCGGTCGTTGACAACCGCTCACATCACCCGGGCCTCGTAGCCGGGGACAACAGGAACTGGGTCCTGCCCCCTGTCCCGGCATTCGAGCCGGGGCTCACAGCTTCCTATTCCCTGAGGAGCTCGGCATAGATCACCGTGTCCGCTTGGAGGCTCGATGAGCTCTCTGCCCGGGCACGAGCCTGACTGAGCGGATCAGCCTCTCCGAAACACCCGCGCATTAATGACGAGCGACGGGCGCGGCGCGCCTGTCGCCGGTCGGGCATGCCGTCGGGCTCTCATGACCCCCTGTGAGCCCGCTCCCTGTGCAGTCAGAGTCGCGAACTTTTTGAGCTGAGAGCTTTAGTTTTCCACACTGTCGAAGGCGATGCGCTCGTCAACAGGCTCGCTCCTGAACCCCCGACCAAGCCCCGCAGCCCGCCGAGGCCCACTGGTGACGACTTCCATAGGTCCACGTCCAAGCGGCTGAGTTCGCTGACTCGCTTCAGTGTCTGCAACACCATGCTCGCCTGCGGCGGCGCGTGCGACAAGACATATTATAGAACAAACTTCTGACCCTCAACCATGTGAGCTAGGCACTGTGACCTCACCCCTATGAATTCGGGGACTAGGCGGTCGATCTAGCGACGTTCATTTGGGGCTCCGAACATCGAGAGACCCCGGGGCTCCGACCCTTGGTGGCGGGGCGCACGCGCTCCTCGGCGCCGTGGCTTCAAGCCATGATGCGCGAGTTGTTGGCCGCGGCACCGAGCCCAGCGGCAACCCCGCAAGTGGCGAGCGCGACGCTCGTCGTCGAGCGCCCCTTGCCCGACAAACGCGCGGCCCGGGATCCGCCACTCGGGCCGACTCTGGGGAGCCCGAACCCGGGCAGCCTCGCCAAGGCGAGTGCGAGTCTGGGGATGTGGCACTCGGAACAACTTTAACCACATTCCAGACAGGGCGCGATAACCCAGACAGCATCGCCCTGGCGAGGGCGGGTCCGGGGAGGTCGTCCCGATTCATTCCACATTCCAGACAGGGCGCGATAACCCGGACAGCATCGCCCCGGCGAGCGTGAGTCCAGGGGGTCGTCCCGATACATTCCACATCTCAGCTCGGGCCCCTGGGCCCGAGCATATTCTAGCCGGGGCCCCGGGTCCCGGGGCCACATCTGTCCCCAACCACGAGAGCTCGCTTCCTCCCGAGGGAGCTAAGCCCGTGCTCCCGGCCCCCGTTAGGCTAGGGTGGGAGCGCACACAACAGAAGCTGGTATACTTCGCCAGCGAGGTGGCGCGCCTCGCTCCTAACCAGCAGAGCCTAAAGCGCTATCATCAGCGTAAGGTACGGGCCCGATCACTCTAGGTCGGGGATCTAGTCCTCCGCCATGTCCTCACACGTGCCGGAAAGAATAAACCTTCCCCCTGCGGGAAGGCCCCTTCCGGGTGATCGGTGTCTCTCGACCGGGCTCGGTAAGCCTGGGAGCATCTTCGCAAATTTTATCCGTAAACACATCCTGTAAGTTGCGGTGTGCCCGGGCCTGCGCCGGATTTCTCCAGATCTCAGTGCTGGCCGGTGTAACGCCCAGAAATTCGCACCAAAATTCTGAACATTAATGTGTAATAAATCCCTGCCCAGGAAAGCCAGGGTACACAAACCAAGTTGCCATATAGAGTGTCTTACAAACAGAGTAAAATGTATATTACATAAATGCAGGGGAAAAAGGTAAAACAGAGTCTATAAACATCTGGCCAAGCAGCCGCTTCCATCCCACAGGCACCTTGACGACGGAGCCAGCCTAATCCTCTGGATGTTCCTCATCAGACGCGTTCTCCAACACTGGGGGAAAATGGAGCAAGGCTGAGTACCACCCACAGTACTCAACAAATCACACCCACAAATATGCATATGCATGGGGAACAAAGATAGGATAGGGTTTGTTTTGCGTAAAAGCAGTTGCAAAAGTTAGTACTTCGCAAACAGTAAAAAGTTGATTTAATTAACAATATTAACTTCCACTGATTAACGTTACACCACGTTAACCAGGCCCAACCATTCCCAACTGATTGACGCTAAACCACGTCAACCAGTCTCCACTGATGAATGCTACACCATGTTCACCAGACACCTCCGGGTACCGTTACACCACGTTACCCGGACTCCACTGATTAACGCTACACCACGTTAACCAGTCACCACCGGACAACGTTACACCACGCGGACCAGCTTTTCCCGATCAACGCTACACCACGTTGACCAGGCCGCGTCAATGGAAGTTACACCACGACCACCAGGCGTAACTGATGAGAGTTACACCACACTCACCAGTCTCCACCAATTAGCGTTACACCACGCTAACCGGTCACCCCCGGTCAACTCAACCATGTCGACCGGACTCGACACCTTCCACAACAGCGGTTTGATAAAACATGATTAATTATCTAGGGTGAGACTAATCACGGTGAGTCTTGGCCAATGTGCCCATAAACCACGGGCACGCTATCTCGAATAGTTTTTACTCTGATCAGAGATGTACAATTGTACCCACAAGAACACAGCCCCCACACACGTTCCCGATGTGCCCAATACATCACCACGATGTCCCGTACGAGGCTGTGACAGGACCATTCACGCAACCTCTCCCTAACCATCCACACCACGCTGAGGTTGCACCTGCCGACAGGGCACGCCATATTGGCCAGGCTACCCCCCTTGCTCCACGGTGAATCCGGCAGCCGATCAACCCTACCCCGGGCCGACCCAACTCCATCACGCCCACCCTCTTCTTCGGTGCCTAGGAGAGGGAGAAGAAACGCTTCAAGCCTAGCCGTTGCCCACGCTGGCTTGTGGAAAGTATGGGAAGTTGCCCAAGTGGTTCCCGTGAACCGGTCCTTAATTGCCATAGACGTGACAAGCAAAACCATACACCCACAGCCCACCATTTAGGTCAGGTTTTAATAATTTAACATCAGCCTATCCAAGGTTCCATTTTTTCGACATGGAGTCGAATCATATAAAAGAAATAGTATTTAATTCCCATGTGAGCTAGGTTGCTAAGCATGGCTAAGCATCCTAAGAACTGTAATCTAATCACATTATTACCCAGGTGACAAGGGTTCAGGTTTCAAAACTATGGCTAAGTCCTAACATTGAATAGGTAATATCCACCCATATGAAATATTAAAATAATGCAGTTTATTTGAGTAAACAAAGCAATTTAGTGAAAATAGGTACAAAGTGTTCAAAGTAACAGTGTGACTTGCCTTGCTCCGGCTCAAGGTACTCTGCTACGATCTCGAAATACGCGGGAAAATTACTGGCGTCGGATTCTACAACAAACAATGCATAAACAATTAAAAACAGTACATGGGGCAATCAAACATGGGCTGAAAGTATTTTTAATGGATTCTTGGCATTTTTCTGGATTTAATGAAATTTGAATGGACTTAATCGGAGTTCGTATGAATTAGTTATGATTTATTGAAATTTTACTGCTATTTTCAGTGTAAATATAATTAACAGGCGATTTATTGCGCATTAAACCGAATTAAAGACGTCACCGGAGGGAGAGCGGCGCACAGAGGCGGGCGCACCACGTGGTGCCACCGCGGGCAACCAAGCGGGGAGCGAGCGGGCGGCCCCGATCTGCCACCCGGCAGATCGGACGGTCCCGGGGAGCGGCGGCCGAAGCCGGCCGTCCCGAGCGGGAGGCGGCGGCGCGCACGCGACCGGATGGTCGCCGGCGGCAACCACCCGGCGCGGCGACGACCACACGGAGGGGCGGAAAGGAACGTGAAAACGGAGGGGGTTCTCACCGGCGGCTCGCGACGGCGAACGACGGCGCGAAGACGACGGTGGCGACGAAAAAGCGGCGGCGGCCTCGGGACGACGTCGGCGACGGAGCTACAACGGCGGGGAACGGGCGAGAGGCGGTTGCCGAGGCGTCCTGGAGGAGAAGGAGGACGGAAGAAGAGTTAGAGTGGAGAATGGAGACACGGCGCGGCAGGAATTACCGGCCGGAGAGGAAACGGAGGACCGATACTCACCGTGCGCGCGGGCGAGGCGGTCCGGCGAGCTTCGGCTTCCACGGAGTGGCGGCCGAGATGCGGCGCGGCACGGCGGAGGTGCTGGCGGTGGCGGAGTGGCCTGGCGGCGTCCAGAACGGCGGCGAGCGGCGGCCGGAGTGGCGAAAAAACGGCGGAGCACGGGTGCTCGGTGGTGAGGGGGTTCTAGAGCACGGGGAAACTCGGTGTGTTGGGGGAAAATTGGAGGAGAGGGTGGATGGGCTTTTTATGCAGTCGGCCAGGAGAGATCGAGGCCGAACGGCTCCAATCGTCCACGGGAGAGAGAGTGGCGGCGTGGAGATCGTGCGCGCAATTTGTGGGAGTGAGGGGGCGTGGACGCCGGAGAATTCGGGGAGGTGGGGCGGACTCGGTCCGCGACCGTTTGAACCGAGTGCGAGTGCGGGAGGAGGCGGAGGTGGCGCCGGATCGGACGGCTCCGGGGATTTTCCCCTTCGCCTGATTCGGACGGAGGAGGAAGACGATGCTGACAGGCAGGCCCGGCCTATCAGCGGGAGGCGCGTGGGCGCGGGAGAGGGGCGCGGGCGTGGGCGAGGGCGCGGGCGCGGAGAGCGCGGGTGCGAGGGCGCGGGCGCGAGAGAGGGAGAGGGAGAGGGAGAGGGCGTGGGCACGAGCGAGGGAGAGGGCGCGGGCACGGGAGGCCGGCCTGCGGGCGCGTGGGGAGGGAGGCCGGCACAGGAGCGGGCCGCCGGCCCTACAGAAGAAAAAGAGAAAGGAAAAAGGAAAAAGATTTCCAGGACGATTTAAATTCCGATAAGCGTTTTTGATTTATTAAAAATAGTTCCTGCGCTCTGAAAATTCCACTAAAAATCCAGTTAATGTATTTTGGCACAGGGAATACAAGAAAAATATTCCCGGCCATGATAATTTATTATCTTGCATTTTACACCTTTGTTTAATTCCTCTAGCCATTTTAAAATTCCTTTTCTTAGGTATTTTCTCAGGTAAAGTTTCTGTGTGGCTAATATCAGGGTGTGACAGCCGGGGCCCCCATGTGTATACACTTTACTTAGCAGCATTTTTAATATCCTTCTCGGTCTCGTGCCCTTTGTCTTTTTCCGTGTGTTGCGTTCGCGGCGGTCTCACCCCCTGGGGGGCATATTCGGGCCGCGCCCGTGCGGCGGTTGGGGTTTGCGCATTATCATCAGTTCCCTACCAACGAGCTACCGTATCCCCACGTGCTAAGCCCGGGGCATTGTCCAGCCACGGGGCCGTGGCGGCGCCCCTCCGCGCGGCGCCTCGGGCCCCGGCGGCCACGGTGTCCCGCCTGGCTAGCCTCAGGCTCGGTTTTTTATGGAGGTAGGGGGCGAAATGTTTATGCGTAATCTTTTCCTCCGCACGGTCGCGACCGCGAGGACGCCTTTGGGAGGTGGTCGACGTCACGGTTCGTAGCATGGAATGGACAAAGGAACGAGCCAAATACTCTCACGGTTCATCGTGTGCATATTAGACCCATCCTTGGCCTGCACCGGTTTTCTTTCCAAACCTGGACGCGGGCCAGGGGCTCCCATCTCAGATGTGTTTCCGGCGCAAGTCCTGGCCCGAGGGCTCGCAGCGCTCCTGGCCCCGGATTTGTGCTCGCGGAGCCACACCATCCTTTTCAACATCCAGATACGTAATCTTATCCGACCTTAAACATTGCTCAAATTTCTATTCCTTCCCTGTTTGTATGGCCACGTGTCTCGCTCTCCTCGGCCCCAGGGGCAAAGAGGAATTTGCCGAAGCCGGGCGTGAGGGCTGCTGGGTTAGCGCTGCCCCGGTTGCTGAGGCCTGATGGTCGGGTCGTGGACCGTGCCCCAGGCACTGTCGATGCTCCGGGGTCTCGGGCATAACCCCCCGTCGGGCCAGCCTAGATTCCCGGGACGGGCTGCGGTGCCTGGCCTGGCCAGCTCCTCCCCGGCCACCGCCGAGGCACCGGGTGCTTCGCTGCCTGGCGACCCCGTGCCCGGTCAAGGTTGGTTCCCGAGAGGCTCCCGGTGAGCCAAAAGGTACGAGCTTAGAACTTCGGCCATACCTAACCCACGCGGGGCTTTTTTTGTATTTTCTCTCTCTCTAGCAGTCTTTCCCCGCGGCCTCGCTACGCTCCCGGGGCCAGTAGTGCTCGGGGGCATGGAGGGCCCCCGCGGCCGGAAGACGGACTTAACCGTCCCGGGGACCGAGTTCCCGGGGCGGGTGACTACCACGCCCGCTGCCTGTCAATGCTTTGCACCGGCAATAATATTATGGGGCTACTCGGCGACCTAGAATTCGGTGGATTGCAGAGGAACACATGAGAATTATACTGGTTCAGGCCCTCGTTGTGAGGTAATACCCTACGTCCAGTTGAGGTGTTATTCCTCTGAGGTGGTTTTGCAATCAATGATCTGGTGTGTCCTCATGGGGCGCTCTGCCTCCCTTTATATACTAGGGGACAGGGGTACACGGTAAGGATCCCAGTCGGATATGACCAAGGGATTTCCTTCTTAGAGATAGAATCCTATCCAACTAAAGCTATGTTTCCTTATTGTACAAGGCACAGCCTGCCGGGTGCTATCTTATCTCTAATTACATGATCTGGCCCATCCTCTATCCGAGTGGCCCATGTGCTGGTAATGAGGTACCCGGGGCCCATGGCTCCCACACTGCCCTCGGGAGCCGAGCTCCCGGGGCAGCAGGGGCCGGAAGATGGACTTAACCGTCCCGGGGACCGAGCTCCCGGGGCGGGCAACCTTCACGCTTGCTGCCCTAGGGGACCGAGTTCCCGGGGCAGGCATCTACCCCAGGCCCCGGAAAGGGGACTTGGGCACTACGGCCATTCACGGCTGCTGGCGCTCAGAGTCGGATGGCGCCTAGCAGTCGGCGTTCCCGGGCCCCGGGATATCAAAAAAAAAAAACAAAAAAAATATCAGCAGACACTCGCCGGTGTCAGGGAGCCGCTTGACGCAGCCTGCGTCGCGGCCCCGCGCGCCACGGCCTTCACCGCCGCGTCGCGCGGGGCGAGGGATTTCTCGTTGTCCTCCAGGGTCGCCTCTCGCATCGCGAGGGCATCGGCCTTGGCGTCGATGCCGGCGGCCAGTAGCTTCGCCTGCTCCGCCTCGTGCCGGTGGTCGGCCTCCTGCTCCTCGAGGTCCCTTTCCTAGGACACCAGCCTTTTCCCCTCGCTCAAGAGGCGGCCCATGCCGTCCTGGGCCATGGCGTGGGAAAGGTTGGCGGCCTCCTCGCGAACTACCGCGGCTTCCTCGCGCGTGGCAATCTCGCTCTCCCGGGCCGCGAACCTGGCCTCTTGGGCCCAGGCGCGATCCTCTCGGGAGGATAGTTCCTTCTCCCACGCCTCCATCTCGGACCGGGCGCGGGAGGCCTCTTCGGCGGCAGACTTGGCAGCGCCCTCCAGCTGGACGACGCACCTCTCCGCCGCCTCGATCTCCAGACGGCGGGTCGCAACGAAGATCTCGGTGGCGACTATGCGGGCGGTGAGTTCCTGCATCGCCGACGCGATCGCCGCCCGCCCGCTCTTGAGGTCCGCCCGGACGTGGGCGGACTCTAGCCGCTCCCGACGGGCTGCCGCCTGCACTTGGCCGACGGCGGTCGCCAGCGGCTCCAGCGCGGACTGAAGCGTCGCGTGTCCACGCGCCGCGGTTGTGCGCCGGGCAGGAAAAAAAGTACCAGGGCCCGCTCCCACCTCGCGGGAGGCGGCTGGGCCCTGGCATCCCCCTCTTCTTCGGCAGTGGGGACGTCAGTTGGTTCCGTGACGAGCAATCACATCTCATTTTCAGTCAAACCAGGTGGGCCCCACGTCCCCTCATTTCTCAAAGACGTGGCCCTGTTCCTGTCCAGAGTGGGTCTTGGCCGAGCAACAGGGCCAGGGGCCACTGTCGGCGAAACGGGACTGGGGGTCCCCAATCCCCGGGGACGCGTGGATCTTCGGCCACGTCAGCCCCTCCGGGGGCCACATTCTGCACAAGTGGTGGCCGGCTACGGCCGTTCTCCCGCTGAGTGCCTAGGGCCCAAGCACTGCCGGGGCCCGGGTGCACCTTCCCCGGGCGAGTCGCGACGACCGCTCACATCCACCCCAGGCCCCGTAGCCCGGGGACATTCCCGGAACTGGGTCCCGTCCCCCGGTCCCGGGAGCCAGTCTCGATCCCGGGGCGCGCCCCCGGGGCACATCGCTGGACCTTCCCCGGCCCGGGCGTCGCCCCCGGTCCCAGGAGCCACCTCCTCGGGCCCCGCGTCCCGGGGACCTTCCCGGGATCGGGCCTTGCCCTCCGGTCCCGGGAGCCACCTCCTCGGTCCCGGGACATGCGCGTTCCCGGGGCACATTACTGGACATTCTCGGGCCCCGGGTCTCGCCCCCCGGTTCCCGGGACCCACAGCTTTGGCCCCGGGTCGCGTCCCCGGGGCACATTGCTAGGACTTCCCGTGCCCGGGTCTTGCCCCCCGGGCCGGGGACCCACAGCTTCGGCCCTGGGGCGCGTTCCTAGGGCACATTACTAGACATTCCCGGGCCCGGGGCATGCTCCTCGAGCCCGGGGCTCACAGCTTCCTTCCCTGAGGAGCTCGGCGCCGTGTGCACGCGGAGGGCTCGATGAGCTCTCTGCCCCAGGCACGAGCCTAACTCGAGCGGATCAGCTCTCCAACCACCCGCATTAATGACGAGGCGACGGGGTGCAACGCGCCTGTCGCCCGGTCGGGCATGCGTGGGCTCTCATGATGACCCCCTGTGAGCCCGCTCCCTATGCAGTCAGAGAACTTTTGACTGAGAGTGCTTCAGTTTTCCACACTGGCGGCGATGGCGTGAGCTGTCACACCTCCCCGACCAAGCCGCCCGCAGCCACCGAGCGACGTGACGACAGGACGTTCCGAGCCGACTCCGGCGTGGCTCTGCAGGCGGCTGCGTGCGACAAGACATATCATACCTAGAAAAGCTTTCTCCTCACATGTGAGCTAGGCACTGTGGACTCCCCTTGGACTATGAAAGGAGGATCCATGCCAACAGAGAGGGGGGCTCTGAGCAGGGACTGAGAGATCGACTTTGAGATCGGCTTCGGCATTAAGCTGAGCTTGTGGAGAAACCTCGTTCCTGGGTGAGGGCTAGCTCCTGAACACCCCGGAAGAACACCTTGTAACAACAAACCACGTTCATCTCTCCCACATAGAAAAACACACACAGGAGTAGGGTATTACGCCTCCGTGCGGCCCGAACCTGTCTACTTCCCCTGCCTCCCTTGCGTGCCATCTCAGCCCGGGCCCCCGGCGCCCGAGCATATCATCGTCCCGACGCCGCAGTCGTCCTGTAAACAACTCCCCTGGCCGAACCTCAAAGGGGGGTCCCCAGACTCCCCGCGGTTGGAGTTCACTCCTCCGACAACTACGTCTATCAAATATTGAAAATCATAACTTTGGCATCTACTACAATATATTTGTAGACTATACCAAATTGACATCTACTATAACACACTTGTAGATTATGTCAAAGGTATGTACTACAATACACTTGTAGACTATACCAAATTGACATCTACTACAACACACTTGTAGATTATGTCAACGATATCTACTACAACACACTTGTAGACTATGCCCATGGCAACTACTACAATACTCTTGTAGATTATGCTAACAGGTAACGAATTCACTCGTTTTCCAATTTGGTGTTTTTCACCGTGACATGATTTTCTGATATCCATTACTATAACTCAAACTATGGAGACTAAGGCATATACTACATATCTCTGTAGACTATGCCATTAGCAACAAGCACTCTCATCCATACTGTTATATTCCATATTTGAGGTCTACACTATACAAGACACATCTTGTATTCAAATATTTTGTATCATATTACAACACCGCCATGCAAAATTAATTTACTCCTTGTAAATTAATCTATTTATGGTATTTTTCATATAGGACTCAATGGCCGCCAAAGAGTTTGATCTACTCGCTCTTGATGGCAACAATATCTTACATGGGCTATGGACGTCAAGGTCAGCCTAGCCACTCGTAATATGTTGATAGTGATAGTAGATCCTCCAGAAGGAGAGGATCCACCCAATATCGCACCCAATGTAATGTATATTGTCTTATATATTATAAGAAATCACATACATCCGGATCTAAAGGCGGAAAATCTCCATGAGGAGAATCCATGTAACTTATGGTTAGCCCTCAAGAATAGGTATGAACAACAGAAAGTTATAATACTTCTAGAGGCTAACTATGAATGGGCACACCTCCGACTATAAGATTTCAATATTGTCGAAGCATACAATCATGCCCTTCATACAATTTGCTCCAAGTTGTGTTTTTGTGAAAAAGAACCCACCGATGTGGAGAAAATAGAGAAGGCACTCTCTACTATGCTCCCTGCAAATCGGGTCCTACAGCACCAATGGCATGCTGCTAATTACCAAGCTTATTCTGATCTAATGCATACATTAATTCAGGCTAAAAGGTATGATTAACTCTTTTTAAGGAACAATCAGAAACGCCCTGTTGGGGCGGCTCCTTTGCTTGACGTACATGCTAATGCACAAAATCAGAATAAAACTAAGTTCGATGGTAAAAAAACTATCCAAAGAATTTCAAGAGTAAACGCAAGCGCAACAAGAAACAAAAATCTCGTGGATTCCAAAAGGGAAAAGGCAATTTCAAGAAAAATAATAAAACTGACATTTGTCAGAAGTGTGGCTATTACAGCCATACAACTAATAAATGCCGCACCCCTCGACATCTTATCAACTTGTACCTACAATCTGTGGCTAAAGGCAAAACTACTCAAGAAAAGAGATTTGAATCCCACTTCAATTTCCAAGCCGACAACACCAGTGAAGCAAGTTGTTCACAAAACTTTCTGGAGGAACTCAACACCACTATAGTCCCTCCACAGAAAGATGACCTCATGGACACTAACGGCATGCTTGTGGAATTCACTTCCCAAGACACATTTAGAGATCTACAATAGTCTCCCAATGACATAGCTACTATGTTACTTATGTCCTTTGTAATATTAAATAAGTTATCATCTATATTGTATGCTTATATGCTACAATATTGTATCGAACATATTAGGTATTGAATAAAGTATGTAAATATTATATATATCTTTCAAGAATTTCATCAAATTCTTCTTATATATATATATAGATTATACGGTAGTCAATCTAATGGAAAAGGAATTATGCCTTGTGGGCAGTGGCACCACAAATTCTATATTTCAGGACACAAAATATTTCTTGTTTCTTACTAAGAGACAAGGAAGTTTTTAACAATCATTGGACGCGATGCAAGGATAGTTGGCTCTGGTCGTGCCTCGATCACTCTCCCAATGGGTACTCAATTGACAATTGAGGATGCATTATTGTATTCCGATTCCACTCGTACCCTATTAAGTTATAGAGATATCCGTCAGAATAGTTTCCATATGGAAATCCAAGACGACAACAAAGAGGAATGTCTCCTCTTAACAAAAAACAATAGATATGGCAAACAAGTTCTTGAAAAGATTCCATCTTTATCCTCTAGATTGTACTACACATACATCAAACACGTACAACATATTGCGTACAAGGTAATTCTTCAGAAGAATTATTTACCAACATCCTGTTGGGGTTCTGTGGTTTTACACGCCACTGACTTAATACAATTGCACCCAACTACTTATCATACAAATTCCCCTTTACAACTAATACATGAAAATCCATCAGATATTTCCCATCTGCGAAAGTTTGGTTGCGCTACATACATACCGATCTCACCACCTGTAACGCCCTGGTTTCCGGGCCGTTAAAAACTATTTTCGTAAAAACCCTAATTTCAAAAAACTTGGATTCTTTGTGTGTGCTTAAGGACTAAGTGCCGTAGATCTCAGATCCAAGCTCCCTTTGAAACTCTAAATCCTCGATCCCAAACTCTTTCCGATTACGAGACTCGAATTTTGCAGTTCGATTGTCTCTCTCAAAACCCCCTCGGAAAAATTCAAAATCTAAACCCCTTCGAATTCCTTCAGAAGCCTTTATTCACTCCTCCCAAAAAAATACCCGGGTTCGAATTTTGCAATTCGAAGCCCTCCGATAAAACTCTTCGAAAATCATCCTTGCAACCTTTCAGTGAAATCTCTTCATTTTGTTCCTCTCAAAAATTTAGATTTTCATCGAGAACTCCCTTCCCGCAACTTGCCAAATTTATATATTTCCAAAAGTCCTCAAATCCCAAGAATTAAATTCAAGTTCCAATATTCCCTCAAGGTACTCCAATTCTATTCCATTACAAAATTCCCAAAGTATCCCTGAGAATCAAGTTCCAGTATTACATCCAAATCCAGTCCCCTTTGGAATCTCCTTCTTTCTTTTTCCAAATATATCCAACCCAGACAAAAACCTCAAAAGTGCTCTCCAGAAATTTCGGATTTAATCCCATTAGAAGTCTCCAATATTCCTTTTAATCCTTTTTGAGATCCTCCAAATATCCTCTAAAAACAATCCTCTGGAAAATATCAAGTCCACTGTGTCTTTGGGCCGTCTCTCTCTCCCTGGCCTGAACCAGCTCGGCCCTCTGTCGCAGCCAGCCGAAGCCGGGAGCACCAGCCAGGCCGCCAGCCGTGCCTCCAGCCCGTGCCCGTGCCCCCTCCAGCCCGTGCCCTCCAGCCCGTGCCCGTGCCCCTCCAACCGTGCCCCTCCAGTCCGTGCCCACTCCGTGCCCAAACGCCGACATGTGGGACCCGCACGTCGGACCCGTCCCCTACCTCGCGCTCTCCCTTTTCTCTCTCATCTTCCCGAACCTTCTCGCCCATCCCGAGCCGGCCGCCTCCTTGCGCACGCCCATCACCCCGGGCCGCACGCCAGCGGCACGGAGGCCGAACGCGCCCGCGCGCCCACGGCAGCGGTGTCGTCTTCCCGTCGTCGATCTCTCTCTGCTCTCTCGTCTCTTTCTCTCGATCCTTCTTCCCAGCTTATCCCGACACGGGCGACCCGCCCATGTCTCCGTGTCTCGCGGCACACCGAAGTCAGCCGCGCGTCCGTCGCCATACCCCTCTGCCTCTCTGTCTCCTTCTTCGTGTCTCGCGGCAGCACGAGGTAGCCCGATGACGCGAGCCACAGTAGGCCGGCGCCATTGATGCGCCTCGCCACTCGAGCTCGAGCTTATCTCCTCCTGGCATCCGCCCTCTGTCCACTAGCGCCGGAGCTCTTCTATAAATAGAGCCGCCTCCCATTCGTTCAGACACCAGCAACAAGCCCCAACCAGCCAAACCAACAACCTCTCTCCGCCGCCGCCATTAGAGCCTCTCTGTACCCTCCAATTCCATCGCTCCGAACCCAATCGATCAAACCGCCGCCGCCTTTGTGTTCCCCAGCGTGCAGCGACCTCCTCCCATCTCTCGCCGCGCCCAATTGGCACCGAGAGAGAAAGCCCCAATTTGGCCGCCGCCCGCCCGCCATTACCGAAGCTTCGGAGTTCACCGTCGCAACAAGGTAGAGACCATCTTTCTCCCTCCGTTCTCCTCCCCGCAGAGCACCGCCCCAACCGTGTCCATCCCAAGCTCCCGACCTCACTCACCACCGCCGGCATTCCGCCGCCGCCGCCCATCTTTCTCTCTCTCCGCCGCTCCTGTCTCGTGTCGCCGGCCGCGCGTCGACCGCCGTTAATCCAATCCGAGCCGGCCACCTTTTCCTCATCCTTTCCGCTCCCCGCCGCCCTGTCCCTTTTTCCCGGCGCGCCGCCGCTCGCCGAAATCCTCCCCGGCCGCCGCTAGCCGTCGATCTCTTCCCCGGCCTCTCTCTCTCTGTCCTCTCTCTGTGTCTCTACAAGTGAGCCATGCCCTCCTCTTTCTCTGAGCCTTACATGTGGGTCCCTACATCTTCTCTCTCTAGCCATTGACAAGTGGGCCACCATCCTCAGTTCCACTCTCCAGCCACTGATCCAGGGTCCCACCTGTCAGCCCAATTTCCAGAATTAATTCCTTTCCCAATAATTCAAATAATCCTTTTCTTATTCCAGAAAAATCCCTAAGACTCCCAAAATTCATATCTTCTTAACCGTAGCTCCAATTGACTCCGTTCAAGTCTCTAAACTTTTCTAAAAATAAGATCTACCTTATGGCACTATTAGTTATTAATAATAGTATATTATTTCTAGGGTTTTGTATGTGTTTTTCTCTCGTTTTGCGCGTAGTCGACGCTTCGGAAATTCGTCGGACGTCGGATTTTCGTGAAGCCTGAAGACGAAGTCTGAGGCAAGTCACTCCTTGACCATATTGCTCCTAAATTTAGAAATGTATTGTTTGCAAAATTGCATTGCTAGCGTGCACGATAAATTGATTGGCCTCGGTTTGCGTGTCGAACCGACGGACCTGCCCGGTAGTTGCATAAATCCTGTAGGACTTTGATATCCTATTCCTTGTCGCTCCACTTCGTGGTACCTCGGTTATCGTGCTCTCTGAGCATGGATTCCGATGGTTCTACTCAGAACACAATTGTTTGTCGATTTGGGAAAATTTGGGTTTTCAAAGTGGTTTAAAAACCCGACATGCGATGTCGGCGAGATTTGCGAAACAAAATCTATTTGCGAAAGTTTTCGCGGTGCAAAGTGATCGCCTGTGTGGTGGCACTTCGTATTCGCATATAAGGACCGATTCCTTGAGGAATTGCACTGAGCATGTCACAGTGCGACCACACGGGTGGTAATGGGACACCCCTGGTTGAGTAATTAGTGTTGCCCCAGGATGGTTTTCGGTTGCTAATAAATGTGGGACCGGCTGGGTGCCAAGAGGGCGATATACCCCTGTCCTGAGTACAGGAAAGTGAGTTCCTGGTACTTGGTTGAGTGTGAGCACCATTTATAGGGCAGCGTGCTATCCTGGGAAGGCTTTGGAAAGGCTTTGTCGGCGAACCTCCCACTGATCAGTGTGGGAGTAACCTCGCGTCGTGTGTGGGTAAAGCGTACAATCTTTGCAAAGATCAATGAACTGTTCGAACAGCCGTGCCCACGTTACGGGCAATGTGAGGTGATTCCTCTAGCGTAGATTTGTTTGCAAGTGTTTGCGAAAGAGATTTGTGGTATGGGAATCGTTACCAGAATTGGCCTTTGTGGCTGATGGATGACCTGAGTGGTCTGAAACGGGGCTGTGTGACCCGGGATGTCGATTGACATCATAGTTAGGCTCCCCGAGTGGAGCAGTTTGAGTTGAGATTAAGGATGGCTTGGAGAGTCATCGATATGAGTTATGAGATGAGATGAAATGATGTCCCGGATGGGACTAAAGTGAAAGATGAGATTACGTCCTAGTGAGGACGAAATTGAAAATAAAGTAATAGATGTTGATACCGTGGAAGGCTGCTTGTAGGCAGATCCACTGAGCCGCTGTCGTGATCCGACAAGCGGTATAAGAATACTTGAGATCAATTAAATTTGCTTCGTCCGCTTGAGTTGTTGAAAAGCAATTCGCGGACAGGATCGAGGCGAGAGCCTCCTTCCAGTCACTTTGAGACAACTCACACTTAGGTTTCGAAAGTGTTTTCAAATTAAAATGGTTTTGCATAATAAACCCCAGCCTATTCTTTGATAGCCTGCATAACTCACATTTCCTGTGACTTGCTGAGTACGTAAGTACTCAATCCATTCCTTTTCTCCCCTCATTCAGGAAGAGTGAAGTTGAAGTGAAGATTAGGGTTTCTTTCCTAGTCCCAAGCCGTTGCTTGTGGATTGGGTTCTCGCTGCGCTGTCGTTCCGCTGCTGTGGTTCTGTTTGCCGGTTGCTGCTCAGGGCTTGCCCGAAGTCGCAACTTATAAAGGTATAGTATATATATATTCGTATATTAGTTAATTGCTGTGGTACATCTCAGTTGACCGCGGGTACCAGCTTGGTTTCCTGGGACTGGTATCGGCATCGCGGTTCCGTGGGAGTTTGGTTCACGCCAATCTTCCACGGCGCTTGCCCTCTGGTATCGCTGCAGGTGGTGCCAGGGCGGGAGGCGCTACACCACCACGGCGCACAACTATGGGTCCACACAGGAAACTCGGTATATATGTGGGGTATCAATCTTCGTTAATCATAAAATACCTTGAGCCCCTTACAGGGGACCTATTCACTGCCCGGTACGCTGATTGTATCTTCAATGAAGAACATTCCCTGGCATTAGGGGGAGATTTCAAGTACCACAAGATGCCCAAAAATTGATTGGAATGCTCAAGGCATTTCAGCATTAGATCCACATACTCAAGAAATTGAACTCCAAGTTTAGAAGATCATTCATTTGCAAAACATTGTAAATAACCTACCAAATGCATTTATTGATTATAAGAGTTTCACAATGTCGATGCTTTGCACCGGCAATAATACTATGGGGGTACTCGGCGACCTGGAATTCGGTGGATTGCAGAGGAACACGAGGGAATTATACTGGTTCAGGCCCTCAATGTGAGGTAATACCCTACGTCCAGTTGAGGTGTTATTCCTCTGAGGTGGATTTGTGATCAACGATCTGGGGGTGCCCTCATAGGGCGCCCTGCCTCCCTTTATATACTAGGGGACAGGGGTACATGGCAAGGATCCCAGTCGGATACGACCAAGGGATTTCCTTATTAGAGATAGAATCCTATCCGACTAAGGCTATGTTTCCTTATTGTACAAGGCATAACTTGCCGGGTGCTATCTTATCTCTAATTACATGATCTAGCCCATCCTCTATCCGAGTGGCCCATGTGCCGGTAATGAGGTACCCGGGGCCCATGCTCCCACAGTAGCCCCTGAGACTTCATAGTTGAGTCACAGCTAATGCCGAGTGCTCTTCCTCCACGGTGAAGGTTACCCGAGTGCAATGCTCCCGAGTACTCTTTGTCCGAGTAAGTCTTCCGAGTCCTGCTTCATGTCAGCTGGCAGCGAGGCTATGAAGAGCTTCATGTAAATATATGAATAGTGTGCGCCGAATAGGCGCACCTATTAGGTGTAGCCCCCGACTTTGTGCTTAATTGTGAAAACAATTAAACATGAAGTCAAAGATCTTTAACATTGTAATCTTTCCCGAGTAGTATACTACTGGTATATGAGACTCTTCGGTATCATGTCAACCGGAATATGATTTATAGTCTTGCCGAGTAGGGAACTACTCGTATGTAGGACTCTTCGACTTCATGTCAGTCGGAATGTGTGTTTATAGTTGCCGAGTAGGATGCTACTCGTATATGGGACTCTTCAGCTTCATGTCAGCTGAATAAGGGTTATAGTCTTTCCCGAGTGGCGTCCCACCCAGAAGTTAGACTCCTCCGCGTCATGTCAGCGGGAATGAGAAATTTATAGTCTCTCCCGAGTAGTGCACTACTCGAAAGTTAGACTCTTCAGCGTCATGTCGGCTGGAATAATGTTGCTCATGGCAACTGATGGCCATGCATGTAGGCCGAGTACCACTTTGTGAAAATAAATCCATCTCATGGTCAAGTGTTCCCGAGAAAGATACCTGCATCCCCAATTTTAATGAAGACCAGCTTGTGATCCTTGTAAGGATATATCCTCGAGACCTGGTGGATAAAACAGATACCCAAACATATATGTTTAGCAGTGAGGCTTTCATGAAGCTTATCTGTTTACCTCATCGATTCCTGTGGGTAGCACCAGCGCTATAATTTCAACTCAGCTTGCGGGCGGCCACATGGAGCATGCTACTGTAGGAACTCATGTCTTGTCGGCCCAATACCAACTGTGTAGGCCTGGGCCCATTTAGTCGGTACAGGCCATAAAAGGATGGGGAGAGAGAAAAAGATTCCATCGTCTTCCCCAAAGCAGCCAATCTCTTCGTCTTCCACCTTCGCGCCTAGCTTTTCGCCTCTCGCCGGCTAGGGTTAGCAACAGCTGTTCCCCACCCGGACTCGGGCGATTTCAATCCTCTTCGTTTAATCCAAGCCCCCGATTTGTTTCCCCCAATCTCACCACCTCCAGTCATGCGAAGGCGACGAATCCTGCGGGTGCATCAGGGAGTCTTGGCCGATCTCGGATTACGGCTCGGTGAAGCTGAGAACGGCTGGAGAGCGAGCTGAAGTTGCCCAGCCAAGAAGTGATCCGTGGCGGTCGGCGAGGGATGAGTCGAGCCCCCACCCCGGCCTGGTGAAACGGTAGTTTTCGCCTCTTTCTTTGATCGGGGCTTGTGTCTTCCGTCGTCTGATTTCTTCGCCGCATCCTTGATTTCTACGGGCTGGAGTTGGTGCATTTAAATCCAACTCGATCCTTCAGATCTCCATATTCGTTACTCTTTGCGAGTGCTTTCTGGGGTGTTGAGCCCCATTTCATCCTTTCCGACACTTGTTCCATGTCAAGCCCCAGCCTTCCAAGAGTAACATCAGTGTGATTTGGGGGGCTGGTCTTCAACTAAGGAGTGATGGGAAGAAAACATATATCGATCTGCCTTGAAATCTTCTCTGAAGGGCTGGCACAAGGAGTGGTTTACTGTGCGATCTAGCTCCCTTCCTTGCGCCCGTTTACTGGTATGCCGCCGGCGGTGTTGCCAAGCTGGTCTTCGGAGCCAACCTTTGAAGAACTGGGCAGGCACACATATTGCTGACGAAGATAGATGACCTCAAGAGGGCCGGCTTGACAGGGCCCTGGGTGGCTCGTCGTTTCCTGACGAGGCGCGTCCAGCCGCTGAAGCTGAGAAGCGCTTTCGGCTGGCCTTCAGAGGTAACACGATCCCGACCGGGTGAGCAGCGAGACAGCGGACAAGGGGCAGTAACCGATACCTTGTTTGGCTACTTCTCTGAAGGGGTCGTTGCCACCGAAGATGACAACCGCCGAGTTGCTGCCTATAGCTTCATCCGGCCGCGGACCAAGGTAACCTTCTACTTTCTTCTGTGGTGAATGCCTGTGGAACGATGATTGTTCAACCTTGCGTGATGGTATCTTGTCGACTTGCTTGTAGTGGCATGAGGAATTTGATGAAGATTCTCGTCCATTGTCTGCGGTCGCGTCGAGGAAGAGGCCAAGGAGTCCCTCTGATGCCCAACCCGACTCCAAGAAAGCGGGGAAGAAGCCAATTTTATATCGGGGCGAGGGGGCCATGACAGCGCGTGTCGTGAGCGGTAGCTTGAAGATAAAGGACACCGCTGCCACAACGCCCACGCGGTCGAGTCCTAGGCTGAGAGCAGCAGGCTTGGGCTCGACATTGTCGTACTCAGCAACAGCGCCGCCAAGGGGCCAACCAGAGCAGAGACCGATTGGGGCGAAGGAACCCGAACCAACCATACCAGAGTCGAGGCCGACTCAGGCCGATGTGCCTCTGCCGTCGACGACACCGACCGGGGCGAGTGCCGATGCTAGCGCTTCGCCGGGGAGCGGGCACGCTAGCAGGAAGCTGAAGTTTTCCAAGAGGTGCGCTACTCCGAGCATTCTGTAGTCGTTGTGTGTTAAAATACAATCCTGATGTCTTGCTTCGTTGTGCAGGAAGCGGGCCGATATCGACCTCAAAAAGGTCGACCCATCTGCTCTGCTTGATGAGTCCGCCCCAGCCGAGTCAGCAGCAGCGAACACACCTGCTGAGCCGGCGGCCAGCCCGGTCGCTGAAACCGAGGTGGCTCGACTACAGGGCCACTACGCCACTCGACCGAGAGGTGGCTGTTGAAACTAAGGCCCCAGCCCCCGAGGCACCATACGTCGCGGAAGCGGGGGACGGATCCCCCGAGCCGGTCCCCGATGTTGTAGGGGAAGGCGGTGCCGAGGCCAGGACCCCGTCGCCATCGGGGTTATCGTCGTCGCCATCGTCGCCGTTGCCGCCGCCACCGGAGATCCCACATTTGCCTCGGATCGAAGCTCCCCCACGTGTGATGCCCCGGACCTTCTCGTGGACCACTCGCGACGGCACTATGAAAAGCTTCAGGCTCGATGAAATCGTCGCAAGGAGAGAGCGCGAGAGCCTGCTTCGTGCCGCCATCAACGGGTCCCAAGGGGTCACGGTATGATTCTTGTAGTGAAGCTCCAGCAATCTTCTTGTCTTGATGTTTGACTCTGTCGTCGGTTTGTTCCTTGTCCTGAGCAGAAGCTCGTCGACCGCAACGAGGCGATGACAGAGATCCTGGTCGAGATGGCTCCCCACCTCGCGGAATTACAACAGCTCCGGGCATTGAAGGCCGAGATGGAGGCGCGTCACACGAGGAGGGAGGCTGGCTGAAGAGCGGCGCTGATCAGCTTAGGGCTGAGACATGGGCCTAGCCGAGAAGATCAGAGGTAAAATCCTCGAGCATATCTCCCCGACTGGACCGTTGGTGTAATCATCCAGCTACGTCGATCCGATGCTTAGTGGTGTCATGACTGCGTGATTGAGCTCATTGCTAATGTGTGGTGCAGACCTCGAAGCGGAGAGGGAGTCGCAGCTGAAGGAGACCGAAGAAGCCAAGGCCGAGCTTGAAAGGGTCAAGGCCGACCTGACAAAGGCCAACACCGAGCTTGACCGGGAGAAGTCCGAGTTGGAGAAGGCCGTCGTCGAGCTCGGTATAGGAGAAGGCCGAACTGGAGAAGACCGTGGCCGGGTGGAGGCCGACTACGAAAGTAAGTCCTCAACCCGACTGTGATCTCAGCCAATACATTAGTCACTCTGTGTGTAGCCGAACCTGACAAGCTTACTTGCCGGCCGATCTGGGCAGGCATGAGAGCCAACGTCCAAGCCCAGTACCGGTTCTACACGGAGGAGATAAGGTCAATCAGGGAGTCACGGGAGGCCCTCGTCGGGTCCGTGAAGGGGCTCCTTGACCTTGTGGATCCTCGCTCAGTGGGGACCAGCTGTAGCAGAATTCCTCAAATAATGGGGCGTCTCGAGGACGCGCCGAGTGCCCTGAAAAGGTACTCAGACGAGCGGGTTGCCACCGGCGTGGCCCAGACCCTAGCAATGACCAAGTCCATCTACCCGAGGGCGGACATTGAGGCCATCGGGGAGGGATTTTCCGAGGAGACGACGCCCGAGGAAGCGCTGGAGCTGATCTCACAGGCGAAGCCGACTGCTGAAGCGATTACCCGAGACCTGGGTCTGTAAAGGCAATATATTTTGTAGTCGGTGTATACATATGCTTTCATATACGATCATGTGTGAATATATGTGTCGTGCCGCCAAACTTATTATTCGGTTGTCATTAGCTTTACCCGACCATGTAGCATGCACCGAGCTAGTTCGATAGAACTTGATAAAAATCGTTCGGAGGAAGATGCTATACTCGGGCGAACGCATCAGTCGTGGCAAGGCTTCGTAACCGAAGTGAGATAAGCTTGTGTGTTATTGACAGAACACATATATACATGCAGCCCCCGACTCACTGCTCGATTGGAACAAGCGGCGTAGTGAGTCAGGAAAAACTGTACACATGGAGAAAGTAAAACTCAGGTATAGAAAGGACGTAGCTGTTCTATATTCCATGAGTTGGTGATGAGGACGCCGTCTTTGGTCTTCAGTCGGTAGGCGCCTGGCCGCGTGACCTCGGCTATAATGAACGGCCCTTCCCAGATGGGGGATAGTTTATGCCTGTCCTTGGTGGTTTGTATCTTCCTTAGAACGAGATCCCCGACCGAAAAGGCGCGGCCATGGACATTGCGATTGTGGTAGCGACGCAGGCCTTGAAGATACCTTGCCGACTGGATTGTTGCGGCGTCTCTTGCTTCTTCCAGCTGATCTAATTCGATCAGTCGGGTGCTGTTGGAATCGTCTTCGGAGTAAGCCCGAACTCGCGGAGAGCCGAACTGTATCTCAGTCGGTAGCATGGCCTCAGTACCGTAGACCAGGAAGAAAGGGGATTGCCCTGTTGCCCGACTAACCATGGTTCTGAGAGACCAGAGAACGGATGGTAGTTCTTGTACCCACCGACCCGCATATGTTGTAGTCGGTCGTATATCCTGGCCTTGATGCCTTGTAAGACCATGCCGTTGGCTCGCTCAACCTGCCCGTTGCTCCGCGGTGTGCCACAGACGCATAGCAGATCCTGATGCGAAGTCGTCGCAGAAATCTTGGAATGGCCTGCCGCGAACTGAGTGCCGTTGTCGGTTATGATGCGGTTAGGGACCCCAAACCGGTATAGTATACTCAAGATGAAGTCCTTTGCTCGTGCCGCTGTGATTGTTGCGACAGTTTAGCCTCAATCCACTTGGTGAATTTATCCACTGCGACGAATAAATGTGTGAACCCTCCTGGCGCTTTCTTGAATGGCCCGACCATGTCGAGCCCCCATACTGCGAATGGCCAAGAGATAGGATAGTCTGGAGTTCCTGGGCGGGAAGATTTGTCTGTCTTGCGAAGAACTGGCAACCCTCGCACTTGCGAACGATATCTTTGGCGTCTGTGACTGCGGTGGGCCAGAAGAATCCCTGCGTAAGCTTTTCCGACTAACGTCCTGGATGCAGCGTGATTGCCAATATGCCCGAGTGGATTGAATGCAGGATCTGCTTGCCTTCCTCGGTGGTGACACAGCGCATGAGGACACCGGATGTGCTCCTTCGGTACAGGTCTTTCCGACTAGCAGAAGCTTTTGCTTCGACGCTTGATTTGCTCGGCTTGATTGCGATCTTCTGGGAGTTCATCGTCCAGGAGGAATTTGAGACAGGACCCCTCCAGTCTTGACATATGTGCAGCACTTCGTCGGTGGTCGGGTAGGCTCGCCTCCCGACTGCTCTTGTGCGGTTTCTTCTTGACTGATGGCTCCATAAGTTGCTCGACAAAGATTCTAGTCGAACGCTTCTCGCTTGGATCCCATGTTGCCAGCTCATCGGCCGCGTCGTTGTATTGACGCAGGACGTGTGTGATTTCCAGCCGTCGAACTTGTTTCCAGCTTGCGGACCTCCTGACAGTATGCCACCAATTGTGTCGTCGAGACAGGTCCAGTCTTTCATGACTTGGTTGACACGAGTTGGGAGTCTCCGCGCACAACCAGTCGACGTATGCCGAGTGATATGGCGATACGGAGCCCGTGAACAAGAGCCTCGTACTCGGCGACGTTTGTGGGAAGCCGGGAAGTGGATTTTGTAGTACGTACTTCAACTTTTCGCCAGTGGGGGATGTCAGTATGACTCCAGCCCCGGCACCGCGATCCGTAGGGAGCCGTCGAAGTACATTGTCCAGTACTCTAGCTTTGTTGTTGGTGTTGGAGTTGAACTTCTGTCCACTCGGCCACGAAGTCGGCTAGAGCTTTGAGATTTGATAGCTGTCCGTGGCTGAAAGGTGATGTCAAACGCCATCAGCTCGAGTGCCATTTAGCGATCCGGCCGGTGGCCTCGCGATTATGAAGGACATCCCCAAGTGGAAACGCTGTGACCACCGTGACTTGATGTGCTTGAAAGTAGTGCACCAGCTTTCGGACTGTGATGAGTAGGCCGTATAGCAGCTTCTGGACCTGCGGGTATCTTGTTTTGGAGTCGGCAAGGACCATGCTGACAAAATAGATTGGCCGTTGTATTTTTTGAAGATGACCCTGTTCGGATCGCTCCACTACCAGCACCGTGCTGACTACCTGTGTTGTTGCCGCCAGTAAAGCATTAGTGGTTCCTGGGCAGAGGGTGACGCTAGCACGGGGGGTGATGTGAGGAATTCTTTGAAGTCTTCGAAGCTTGCTGGGCTTCCGGGGTCCACTGAAAGGTGTCCGCCTTTTTGAGGAGCTTGAAGAAGGGCATGCCCCGTTCGCCCAGTCGGGAGATAAACGACTGAGTGCCGCCATGCAGCCTGTCAGCTTCTGGATGTCTTTAAGGTTGGTCGGGGGCGCCATGTTCTTGATGGCGTTGACTTCTCCGGTTTAGCCTCGATGCCGCGGTGCGAGACGATGAAGCGAGTAACTTCCCAGACGGCACCCGAAGGTGCACTTGTCCGGGTTTCAACTTCATCTTGAATCTTCGAAGGTTTTGGAAGGTTTCTTCCAAGTCGGCAATGAGGTCTTGTCTGGATTTAGACTTGATCACCACATCGTCGACGTAGGCTTCCACGTTGCGCCCGATCTGAGTGTGCAGACACCGCTGAATAGCCCTTTGGTAGGTTGCGCCTGCGTTTTTCAGACCGAACGGCATTGTGATATAGCAATACGCTCCAAACGGCGTGATGAAAGATGTTTTTAACAGTCTTGTTCCTTCAAGCTAATTTGATGATATCCCGAATAACAGTCGAGAAAACTGAGTAGATCGCACCCCGCCGTGGAGTCAACCACCTGATCTATCCTGGGAAGACAAAATGGGTCTTGGGGCACGCTTTGTTTGATGTCGGTGTAGTCGATCGCACATGCGCCATTTACCGTTTTTCTTCCGGACCAGGACTGGGTTGGCCAGCCAGTCCGGGTGGTAGAACTTCCCTTGATGAAGCGCTGCGAGGAGCTTGGTGATTTACTCCCGGATAGCACCTTGGTCTTGAGCCGAAGCGCCGCAGCCGTTGTTTGACCGGCTTGGCGTCTGGCTTTAACGGTGTAGGGCATGCTCGATCACCTCCTTGGTACGCCCGGCATGTCGGACGGTTTCCAAGCGAAGATATCTTTGGTTGGCTTGGAGGAAGGTGACGAGCGCGTCTTCTATTTGGGTCGAGTCCGGTCCCGACTAAGGCATCTTGGAGGGGTCGAAGGGTCCAGGGGGATCTTCTTCGTGTCAGAGTCCGCTGAAAATTCCCCGACTTCGCTGCTTTTTTTCGCCGGAACTGAAAAAAAATCTTGATCGACTTTCCAGATGTAGCGGCTTGCGGATGCTGTGCGTCCGACTGCCCTTCTTGTGTTTGAGCCAGCTCGCAGCAGGTGAAGGCCTTGCTTAGCGATCCCCATTTCGCTGGCGGAGGAGAGGACTCTGCTGCCCGGGCAGATCTCAGCACCATGTATGTGTAGTGCGTATCGCATGAATTTGGCAGGGCGGTCGTCAAAAAGTATACGCGTGATACGCGGTCTTCGAGTCGGCGACCTCGAAGGAGATGTTTTCTGTGCGGAAGTTGTCCCGCGTGCCGAAGGTCACCGGCAAGGTTATCTGCCCGAGTGGGTTGATGACAAGCCGGGATTACGCCATGGAAGGGCGCGGGTGCTCGTCCGTAGTTCAGAACGAGGGAATTCTCATCGCTCCAAAGTTCTTGGCGAACAGATGTTGAGCGCACTGCCTCCGTCGATGAGGGTTTTCTTCAGCCGAATATTTTTGACGACCGGATCAGGGACGAGTGGGTATCGTCCGGGTGGGAAACCCGATCTGGGTGATCCGCAGAGTGGGGTTTTGCATTAGTTGAAAAGGTGATAGCCATTCTGACCAGCGCAGGTATTGGGGGTACCGTTGTGGAGACCGCATTAATAGCCCGCGCTGATAGTTCTGCTGTTGCGCTTGATTCGTACGCGAGTGGCCCCCCGAAGATGTGGTTGAGTTCGGTCTTGGGGGTCCTCGGAAAATCATCTCAGCCGGACCCGAGTCTGGCTTGTCTCTTGTCCTTGTGGCGCCAGATGATGAAGCCTGCTCGGAGGCAAACTTTTGGCATGTGGCAGCAATGATCTTTGGCCAGGTGCCGAGGCCCTTGGGGTGAAAGGGGCAAGGCCGCTCATGACTTTCTGGTAGTCGTGTTCCGGTGGGCAGCGACCTGAGCTTCGCTCCATGTTAGCCAGCACTCGTTGTCTGACTTCCGCTTGCGGCTGCCAGGCTTGTTCTGAGGCGGCTCGTTGTCTCGCTTTGCCCTGTTGTCTTTTTTGTTCTGGGGCTCCTTCTTCTCGTCGAAGGCCTCTGCGACAGGGCTTTCAGCTGAGTCGGCAAGTAATATATTGTTAGAAGGCCATGTCGAAGAGAGTCCGGACAGTGGAGTGCCTCGTGCTCCGAGTGAACTGCAGCGGTCGCGATGAGCGGGGTGTCTTTTAGCTCCCTTGCGAAGGCGGCGATGACGACCTCGTCTTTGATGCTTGGGATTTTGATTGCGCTTCTCGGAAAAACCCTTTTGATGAATTCCCGTAAGAGACCGTTCTTTTTCTGATGTAGTTGGTAAGGTCGTGCCTCGGTAAGCCGGTCTCATCGTAGGTCCCTGTGGAAGTTAGGTGAACCGCTCCCCTGAGTTGTCCCCAGGAACCGATCGACGCTGGGAGGCCTGTCAGCCATGTCCTCGGCCGAGTCGGAAAATAAACGCGACTGGGAGGGTAGTTAGCCTGGCTCGCTGCTGTCGCCACTGCCCCCTAGGGAAGCAGCTTGAACTGCTGAAAGGACTAAAACGGTGAGCCAGGACTCTGTGGTTGGTCTTGCCGTCGTACTTTTCAATTCGGTAGGCTTAAAGCCGACTGGCATCTTCGGACGTCCTGTAACTCCCGAGTAAAAGGCGTGAATGCCGTTCATTATCGTGAGGACTGGGCTTTCGTTTTTGTTTTGGCGGTGTAGCCCGCTCGTAATGGAGACGAAGCGCTCGTGTTCATTCCTCTTAGTACAGCCACCGGCGGCGTTCGTCCCCCTTCTTCGCGTTCTTTCGCCCACGCGCCGGGCCCTTAGGGTTGTGGCGAAGATCGCGTTGTAACCGTAACCGCAATGCCGAGTCTGAGTTGGGTCGGCGGTCGTCATTGGGTGAAGCCGCCTGTTT